>APFE030741538.1:65162-94735 GCA_000404065.3 Pinus taeda
AAAGAAAATTAGAATTATAGTATTTAATTTAGTTATAATGTTTTACCATTTTTCCATTGTTAGGTTATTAAGAAGGTTATAAGTTAAAAGACATTTTATAATTTTTTATTAACTTATTACTCAGAATCTCTAGGTCTTTACAACTTTTAGGGTTTTATATAGCTTTTAGGATTTTTGTAACATTTAAAGTGAATTTATAAGAAAAAATTTGTGAAGATCTTGGTCGAATATGATAGTGTTCACATAAGATTTCCATACCATATATTGAATGTTTGAGATATTTCAATGAAATTTTGATCTAATTTATTAATTAGTGGAGCACTAATTCATTTATGAGTGCAACTTGCTTATTTCCATTTATTTATTTGTTGATTATTGTTTATGTCAAAATAAAGTTATAAAGAACCCTCTTAATTCTAAATGTTTCTTGTAAAATCTTATCAATAATATTGGAAGTAAGTTACTTATAAATTCACCTACCTTTAAAAAAGTCTTGTTGAGGAAGTTAGTGACAACAAATATGGATTCACGGGACCATTGGTAGCATGCCTTACAAAGAAAATACCTATTGTTTATTTTTCCTTGGATAACAACTCCATATGTAGTGTGTTATAGAAACATTGCCTTTGCGTGCTTGCACCTAGTATGTCATGTGTGAAAGTAAAACATTATAAGAACTTGTCTCATGGAGTATTTGGTTGGCATGGAATTTTATTAGTGTCGGGTTTATTTTAATTTTCTTATATATATTTACATATTTATGCTCTATCAATAAAATGCATTATTTAGAAATGTGAAACGTGTCAAGTTACATTTGATAACTTCTTTCAATTGTTTTTTACATGGAACCTAATACTTTGGTTGATAAATTATTAAAATAGGGACTCTAAAGTTTAGGAAGGCTAGATTATTCTACTTGAGTTTAGAAATGGTTTTCTTGTCAATATTCTTTAGTTAATCTCAACTTTATATTTCAATTTCTTTTTCTTGGATTAGTTTATATGTATTGGGTTTTTTCAATTCTGAAGGTCTATAATGGAAGCTTATATGACTTATATGGCTCTTACATACTTAAAAAAATAAAATTATATTGCTTGTGTTCCTATATACTCTGATTTCCTTCTATTCATTAACTCTATAAATCTTATAATCAATCCCCTTCCAACTAAATTTATGTGGAGCCTTATCCCATGATGCTCCCATCCACAGGACATCGAAGTGCATGGATATCAATTACACATGGTTGAGCTTATCAAAGATCACCTAGCCTGGCTAGAGTTCATGTTCCACTAGTAGATCCTAGCTCTGACACTAGTAGGAGTGTTAGAGGAAATGTTTCTATCTCTATTGATGATGTTACAGAGAGTGGACCATCTTTACCCATCATAGGTACACCTCTCGATTTTTAAATCTTCTTTAAAATTTATGTGTTTATGTCTTGAAATTGTCTTCAATTTATGTGTCTGAAATTAATGTATGTGTTATCATGTTTAGTTTTTTAGGTATGTTAAATTATATTTGTGATTTGTAAAGCCTAAGTAGGGTGAATTTGAGAGTGATAGTGTAGTGTTGATCCATCTATAGGATGGCACCATGACCATTATCACACTCGAGGATGGTAGTGTCTAGCATTCATGGATAATACTAGAGTTGGGTACACTCCTTGCTCACTCGCTTACTATACATAGCATTTTTGATGCTCGAGAGAATCAATTGGTTGATTGATACCTACCACAGGGTGGACCCAAATATTGACCTCCTACATGCCATACATAGGACTAGCATGTAGGGGCTTAGAGGCTCAGATACTTGGGAGGCAGTGAAACCTACCACAAAGGACATTCATGTGTGTGGGGATTTGTTTTACATCCCTCAGGGTCACCATGCTAGAAATCATGGTCCGATTCCACTCATATATTTTGAGAATGTTGATGTGAACCCCTTTTCATATGATCAATTCCTTGGAGCTTCGGGCTAGTTCCCCCGTCATGACCAACTCCCCCTTTACTTTTCTTGACATCTGTATGTAGCGTTTGTGCTACATATGAGGCCATATTATACTAGCATTGGATCGGATTTTTATGGACCTAGAAGAGAACGTAGCTATGATCATCTCAGGGCTCATAGGGACACTGCGCATGTACCACCACCTCTAAGATTAGTGCCACTAACATCTCGAAGTGTGATATTGTTGACAAAGCTTGAGGATTCATCACAACTCAACATTGAGACTAGGGATACCATTATAAATATCATGCTGACCATATTTGCAAGTGCACAAGTTGGATTGCATGGAGGAGATGAGAAAACCACGATCATTACCTCGTGACTCACCAATTCCATTAGTTGATGGTTCAGTTCTTGAGATTCTACCCCCTATCAAGTTTTGACATATGAAGGTATGTGTCATGATGACATATGTGAGACTTGGAGGTTGTGTGGCCTATGTGACAAAGGAAAGGTACATATATACAAAAAAATTTACTCTTATTGTCAAATTATACATTATTGATATTAATAAATTTATACCATATTGCATTTATATTGTAAGGTTCATGATAACATGTAGACATAGGACTATATGGATGAGCTTATGAGGTCATCCGAGGGGGAAGTTGATCATCCAAAGTAGTTGATTCATCAGTGCATGCTTCCATGGAGTCTCCTCCACCTCCTCCTTCACCTCCACCTCCACCTCATCACACTCACATGGAGTAAATCACTATATAGAGCCACCTAGACCAGCAGTTGAGGTAAAATTTATTTTCCTAATGTTTCAAAATTTTATTTTTTAAAGTTACATGCATACTAATTAATTCACAGACTAATAATAAATCATCTTTTCCATTGTGTACACAAGCCCATATATAGAGTTGTTTACAATTCATAATGATGTGGTTGCACGAGTGGGATGTTATGTACAAAGTTGTTGTTGATGTGGGACCATCGACACAAGCCCCAATCGTTGAGTCATAGGCATAGGAGCGCCAAACTTAGATTGGTCAGACACCTATCCCACCTACTATTAATTTTGACTCAAGTAAGGCTAGTAGATTAATATGTAATTATACATGGTTCAAAAGAATTTATTTTTTATTTTTGTAAATAATGATAATTGATTTTAGTTTTAAATTATTATATTGTAGTACTAGGATTTAGGCACCATGTTTGACCAACAGTCACATAGGGGTAGTGGTACATAGACCACATAGTATGTATAGTTTCAAGCCCATTTCATAGGGCACATTCACAAGTGATCCAAACTTTGTATATTTTCATATGGACATTTTATGGATATATGAACATTATTTCAGTTTATGGATGCTTATTATTTCAATTTATGGATGTTTATGTAATGTAATTTGTATCTATTTTCATGTGGAGGTTTATTGATATATTTATTATTTTAGTTTATGGAATTTTATTAATTATTGTTTATAGATGTTCATTAAATTTTAATTTATGGAAGTTTATGAATGTTAATTATTTCCCACGTTTAAAAAAAATCTACACTACGAATTTTATTTAAAAATATAAAAATTTAAAATTAGTAAATTAAAAGGCCGAGATTTATATTTTAAACTGTCATTTTACTTTGTATTTAATGACTTTTATCATCCATTTTGTGATTATTTTTCAATTATATTCTAGACTAAAATTATCTCTCCATGGTTTTGAAAAATAAAAGGTAATAACAAATTCATATGTAAACAACTAAAAGCTCCATGGTATAAGATTTAAGCATTATGTAGGACTCTCCATCAAACCGTAAATATGGAATTTACAAGATTTAAGAGGTAAAAGAATTATGTAGTCACCATCAAGCCACAAATATGGAATCTGCAATATTCAAGAAGTAAAATTTTACAAAATATTCATTTCGATTTCTAGTTTCATGGACTAAGAAAATAAGTACAATCATACTATGATGCAAGTCAATTTGATACTTAAAATGAACTAAAATATGCTTCATATTGGCTTGTAGAAAGTGCCTATTAGTGCAACCAATGTATGCTATTACAATGATTTTAATAAAGTATTTGAATTGTAAAGTCATCCATATTATAATAAAAAAATATATATATATGGAAATTTTTGCTACCCACCCATATACCATTTTTGTCAACTCTTTTAATATTAATTTAATAATTTACTTGAAATTTTGAATGATTCCACACATTTGAAATGCTACTAGTTATAAGAAATTTTAATGGTTAGAAGTATGTGGTTTCCATAATTGTGTTTATTCTACCATCATGAATTACATTAAAGGCTTCAATTAACATCTCTAATACTAATGAATTGTTTAAAGAACATATTGTAGCGGCTACAACCACCCTCCAAAATTTTTCGTTAACTTTGTTTGGGAGTCTCCCTACCAACCTTTCCCAGCAGCATGTCTTGCTTTGCTAAGTACACAAGCTTCAATGATTTTCTTGCAGAATGACAGCCTGTCCATGAGAGCTTGTTGCTTTCCCCTCACAGGTTGTTTCCCCAGACTTGGTATAGCTGCAGGATGAGCATCTCCCTCAAGAAATTGCACAATTCTGGAGGGAAACCAACCATCCCTCCAGAAATTATGAAATTCTATCTGGCAGCCTTCTGGGCTTTAGAATTGTGCAAATCTTCCAGTCAAGCTTCATTGAAAGAATTGCATAATTCCCCCTAACAGAGCTACTCAACCTAGGAATTGCACAATCCTAGGAAGTAGTCAGTTGCTATGCCAAAAAATTGCACAAATCGCCTAAGTAGCTAGGCCAACACCCTCCTAGAAATGCACATTTTTTCCTCCCAAATGAGCATACTTTTGCATGTGCAGTTGAGTTAACTGGTTCCACCCGAGACTAAGGAAAATTGACTGGCATGCATGAGATGCTTTTTCCCATAATATAAAAATTTACATGCAAAAAGAATCCCTAGATTTCAGGGATCTATTTTTAGTAGCTTGAGGTCACATGCAAATATCATTCTAGAATCTTTCCTCCAAGTGTCATTGTTTCTTAGATTTTTTGCATGCATCATGAGCTTCAAACTTATTTATTCAACGCTTCAAAGTAATTTCTTCACATTGATATTAGAGCTCTGACATCTCACAACACATCCAAGACTCTTCGACACATCCAACTCAGTTATTCATGGGTAAGTGTTATTAACTTGTCTTTTGCAACATTTCTATCACTTCTTTTGTTTTCGCTTATGTGAGTGTTGTTTGCTTGATTTCTATGAACTCTTGGTATCATTTACATGCATACTAGCTTGTACTAGCACCATTTCATTTTTCATTAACATCTCACTACTATCGCCTACATGGAAATGTTTTGCACGAATGATCGTTGATTCGGCAACTCACTTCACCCACATGCATGTTGTTCCATTTTTTGAATCTTTCATTCACTATTTGCATGCATAATCATTTGCTTCTGCTTACACTTAGTATCGCCATGCATTCACTTTCACATTTTCTTTTAGTTGCTGGTTGGCGAGTCTGGGCAACCTTGGCCTCGACTCTGCCTCATGAAGACATCATTACGGAATCCTAAGAGGGAAGGCTTTGTCCTCCCCTCCAGAAATTCCCATTTCTGCCCAGGAGCTATCCTCCAGTCTTTCATTGCACAATTATGAGTGACAGTGACTATTGGCCCAGAAAATTTCACAATGCAGTCATTGAGCCTGCAACCACTGCCAGCTAAAATTGCGCATTGTGTAATTCCAGCAGCCAATAGGCCAGCCTTGATTATGAATTGTGCAAATCCAATAATCAGTCATCCTCCTTAGACAACCCAGACTACCTTTCCATAGTTTTGGTAGCCAAACAGCTAGCCTCCTAGAAGAAATTTCGTAATGCTTTCCAGTTAATTCCCAGGTATGTTGCATGTCTTTCCTCAAGTTTGCTTTGGTTTTCGCTAACAGATTTATTTCCATGCATGTCACTTTGTCTCCAGATCTTGTAGGTATTCATCCGCCTCTTAGAAGTGTAGGATCAATGGTCTCCAAGTGAGTAGGATTAAAGGACACTGACAAAAGTGCATTTGGAGGAGAAGTTGAGAGAGTGTCTACAAGTCTACCAATCTATAAACATAGAAAGTTGATTCTAGACAAGGAAATCAAGATGAAATGGAAAGAGGTCAAAGGTGCATTTGCAAGAACATTTGTGGAAGACCTCGAAGACCGCCAAGTATATGTGAACATCTACAAGTCTAGCTTGTACTGGATTGCATGCAGATACCTCACGTTCCCATGCACGGACATGATACATTGGAACGTCTCGCACACTGATGCTGAGACAATGACATTGAGCAGTGTTAGTGAGATAGAGATTGTTACCTTTAAAGAACATGATTATGATGAGATTTATTAGATGTCGAAGCCCGTGACCATCATGGAGACTCCTTTTAGCTTTTCCAATAGCAATGCAAACTCTGGAGACATTTTGAAGAACTGGGTGAAGGAGTCGACTAAATTCAGGATGACACCCAACGAGATCTACAAGACGAAGATACTATAAAAGGTGTATAAATACTTGGTCATATTTTCATGTTAACTGTATGGCCAAAAAAGAACAAAGACCTTCCCACAGAGTTGGGTGATTGAGTTGGACCAATTGGCAAGAGAAGGAAAAGCATGCAACTTGTCCAACATGTTGGCTCATCAGTTGAAGGAATAGGTAACAAGGGCTCGATACCCGCCCAAAGGTATGCAAGAAGAAATCTACATGTCTGCCTACATCTTGGATGCAATCTGTGCCCGATAGGAGTTCTTGGGCTTGAAGTGGGCATGGACACCGGTGGAGACTGTTGTAAACACTTATTGTAAGATGTTGTATGAATGCAGCTTCAGAGGAGTTAACACATGGTTTTCCGATCATTTTATCACCCTAGTTTACATGATGATATTCGAATAGGATCCACCCTGCATGTCGAGGGCAGCAATGGAGGCACTGATAGACATAGCTAATTGGTATGCCTCTCCGTCTAACATCTTCATATGGATGTATAACATGGAGAAGCCTCCACATGTTCTACTGAAGTTTTCCTTGGCCATACTAGTCATGTAGGAAGTAGCATATCACATCTTAGCAGGATTGACAGCTAGGATGCACCAGAAGAAGAAGGCACCTTGGCCCACTCTTCCACTGCGCATTGGGCTATATGAGATTAAAAATTCCAAGCATGCGAATGCCAAAGTAGAGAAAATGAAGAGGTTTCCATTCGACCTCTCAAGCTACAATCCATATCACCCGCATTGTATTGTCAAAGATCACTTTGTGAGAGTATAGTTCAACTGGATCCATGGGGCATGTCATTGGGTGGAGGAGGACCCATGGAGATATTGTTATGACTCCTCTAGACTCAATGAACCAGTCGGATTCACTGTGAAATGGTTAGTGTAGAAACATGAAGCAACATCCCAAAGAGCACTAGAAGCAGCAACAGCGACAAAGGTGAACATACCAGTGTACGACAAGGGTAAGAGGAATATTGTCGATTGCATGGAGGAAGAGTAAAGCTGCAAGTTCTGAGCAGATCCACTTGTGGAGAAAGTAGCATGGCTATAGAGGTGAAGAGGCAAAAAAGTGATAAGAGAAATGAGCAAAGGCAAAGAGAGAAATGGAGAATGGAGGAAATAGAGAGGAGTTGCATGAGTTGAAGGAGAAACTCTAGAAGGAATAAGAGCTGCACAGATAGGAGAAGGAAGCACAAAAAGAATAGGTATATGAAGGGGCACAACTTGTGTAGATGGATGAAACATCACCTGTACAGATAGTAGACTCATCAGAACAACTGGCATTAGGCAAATAGGGTGAACCATCGTAGGAGCAGGACTTCGCTAAGGAGATAGAGTGAGAACTTGAACAAATGGATATGGATATGGAGAGACAGGAGTTAGAGCAAGACATCGACCTCATGCCTCACCGCTAACAAGTCAACCCACCAGCTTCACCGCATCTAGAAGATGAGCAAGTCCTAAGTGACCAAGGAGACATTGAGATCCTTGGAGATAGGATAGAAGTAGAGATGCACAACATCTCATTCGATGAGTCTCAATATAGAGTTGTGCAATCTCGTAAAGTTTCAAATTCGGAAGATCATACATCTCCTACGCAATATGAGCACCGAGTGATCGTGTGTGACATGTGCAAACATCTAGCAGCATTGGTTGATGCCACCATAGCATACACCAAAGCCACTGGCTCAAGTGTTCACTTTTTGATAGATGAGAACGAGAGAATGGCTAAGGAGCTACATACAACAAAGCAAGAAGGAGATTTGGTTACAATATTTGCCTCAGTAGAATTGAAGAAGGCAATACTAGATGAAGTATTGTCCCTTGACACACTCATATAGGTGTTCTATTCCAAGTTTGGTACCATGCATAAGGCAGTTGTCCATCTCAACAAATCGCAACAACGATGTGCTAGAAGATCATGTATCTAGTTGAACATGCATGCTATTGTAGATTACATGCAAACATGGATGATGACATACAAGGGAGCCCCACTTCACTTGCCTAAGATGATGAAGCCTAGAGTGGTCGAGCTGAAGGCATGCATCTAGAGTCAGATCCATAACTATGAAGAGCTCCTGCAACTCATCACTAGTCTATAGGCTTACCATGCACATGTATTCAAGAATATGGATGTTGTGGTGCATGAACATGCAATCCCATCCATTGGGACTCTCACCTAGGTGAAGGCAAAAGCATAGGTCTGACTAGAGCTTGACTCATACTTTGAATAATTGATGTGCATAGCCACCAACTTATACTTTCCAATTAGTGTAGACACCATGCACAAGTATGTTTTTGGTCTTGCCACACTGAAGACAATGATGCACATGCTATTAGATGAGTTGGACAAAGGAGCTCGAGAAGTGTACCCGGATGCTATGGAAGTAAGAGTCAGGTTCCAAAAAGATGTCACCTTGGAGTACACAGACACCATCACAGACTACCAATCTTGGTATAAATTCGCTACTTTTGATCATCGGGAGGATGTGAAAGAGTTGGACTTCCCATAGTTTTCCGAGTCATAGTGATGTCTTGCATGGCTTGCTCAAGCAATTTTGTGTCACATGGGTACATGTGCATTGTAATTTAATGTCTTGTCAAGTGTAAGTTCAAGTGTCGATAGTTGGATGTAACAGTCATAGAGTAGATGAAGACTCATGAACTGTCACAAAGGGGAATGTCAAGGGCCACCCCACCCTTTCCTATAAATAGTCCCTCATAACTCATTGTAAAGGCTTTTGGTCAGCCAAGCTTCCGATAAGACTATATTAGAGAGAGCTTGGAAAATATTATAATGCGCCTTGGCTTCTCCATTGTGCAGAGCTAGTATATCTCTTTGGAGGAGCATGCGGTTGTGGCTGTAATGTTCTGCTATCAAAACTAGTGGTTGTACATGGATGTATTGTATGACTGGAACTTACAATTCTTAATATAATAGAGCCAACACATTTTCATGCATATGTTGTTATTATAGTTGGACTATTCTAGTTGTTGTAGTATTTTCTTTAACTTACAATTTGTGTATGAAATATTTTGTATGCAATTCTATAAATCTTGTTTTAGATGTGCTATTGGTTTAAACATCACTTTGGATTGCTCGCTATCTTTCTTTCCAGCTTTTTATGCATCTTCGTTCGTGTGTCCCCTTCCATGCTTTGTACTATTACAGGTTTCCAAGGGGTGCACTCACCTCACCCTTAGTGTGTTAGAACCTCTCATGCACCTTCCTTGACTTATTGTAGCTATCACATCCTTTGCTACCAACTGAGATATCTTACTTGCCTCTATGTGAAACCACGATCAAGGCATTACTGTATGACCCACTACTAGCACTCCTACACCAAATGACCTGAGGTCTAATTGGGGATTATTATTGGGGGGATCCCCTGACATGTTCATGAGTCCAACACCATCAACATTTATGGCACTAGAAGGAGGGCTAGATGACAAGCTGTGTCCTCTCAACCTATTTTTAACCTTTATATATCAATCATGAAGTCTTTCACTCTTCTCCCTCCACAATATTTTTCGTAAGCTGAATCTGTTACCATCATGAGGGAGTTTTTTGATCTCTTGTCCACATAGACATATGAGGGTGAAGGAAAAGTGGTCTGGCCTGAGTTCTTACATGACTTTCTTTCCATGCTACATGAGGAAGATGTATGTTTTGACAAACAGGCTAGTCTGCTACTTGTATACACACTTCGCGAATCTCCACATCAGTGGCTGTGTAGCCTATCGGCTGATAGCATTCACTCACTTGAGCACTTCTGTGATCTCATTAAACACACTTTCTATCATTTTGATCTGGAACATGTTGACCAAAAAATATTACAACAATGGAAGGCTCCACATGAACCGCCTATGGATTTTTGGTAGCGCTTCGGTGATTTGGAGTTTCAATCTCTGAAGAGCCAGATGAAAGTTTTCTATCCTTGGGACCAATTCGAGTATTTCCTCAAGAAATATGATTATCCCAAGAATAAGTTTGAAATCAAGCTTTGCTCAATATTCTTAAGTGATGGAGTTGCGCAATCCCAGATGAACATGGTCACTGTCACAAGTGATTGTCCCTCATCCCCTTCTCAAATAGCTCCACCATTGCAGAGTAATGCGGGAGATCATGCTCACACATTTTTTTAACTCTTACATCCTCCCAACATTACTTCGCTTAATTTTCGTACATATTTGGTTGTGAGTCCATCGATTTGTCATATGCATTTCGTACCACAACCTTTGTCTTCGTACTTGGATATTCCTCTGGATGATACTGTATTGTGTTCTTCCATTTTGGACTCTACGCTTGTTGTTAATGAGGATCAAGACACTGACAGAGTTGGTGTTGCACAACAAACATGCGCTATCATTCATGAAGATTATGTCTAGGATCTTGAGCATCAACACTCGGTGAAGGATTATTGCCTTCCATCTGAGCCTGCTACATTATTTCCCGACATCTTTGGTGAACTTGCCATCCATGATTTCTACTGTGTATCGTCATCTATGGATGTACCCATTGTTGATCACTCGCATGACACACTAGATGTCAGTCCATCATTTGACAACAGAGAGGATAATTTATTCAGTGAAAATCCACTTGACCTTTCATTTTCCTTTTCTAGAAACATAGAGGATGAATTTGTTTGCTTCTCATCTACCCCTTTGTTTGATTCATCAGATCATGAGGATGTCAATGAAATCATTGATTTTTCTGATCATGGGTATCGTGATCCATTTACTCCCATAGTTGATCATGATTATGATTTTATCACGGTTGATCTTTTGAAGCCACCAGTTTATGATGATCTATATGACGATGAGGTCAAAACCCCCCAGACTGTCGAGGCACTTTAGCCCGAGCTAATGGTTATGTTAGGCCCTCACTATCCTAAGGCTGGTTTCACTTCCAATTAAGAAATTGTTCAATCACCTGAGGCTCCTCATGACTCAAATATATGCATTGAAGATCAATCTCACACATAGATCATGCTTCCTCCACTCGAATTGCACAATCCCATCCTCATGCATTGCATGAATCTTACATTGCAAGCACACATGTGCGATGCAAGTTGTATTTGTTTCTTTTGTTTGCTTGCATGTCATCGTCAAGAGTATGTGTATGCTTCAAAGCAACATGTAGTGTCGCACAACACCATGACAACTCCACGAACCACATGTCATGTACTTGCACTCACTTATGTCTTGTGGACACTTTGAAACATGAAGTGTGTTTGTGTTCTTTAATATATCTTTCTTGTTTGTTGGTTCACATAGCCAAGTTGCTCACAAACCAAGCCTTCACTAACATGGGTCAACCAATGCATCAGTGGATGCAATTGAAATATCACTTCACATGATCAGGCCCATGCACCGTTAGCTTAGGAGTAGGAGTAATGTTTGATTTCAATTTGTTTGCGTGCATGCTTGTTTTATCACTTTCCTTGCTTGCTATTTTCTTTCTTGTTTGCTTACATTTCTTTCGCATTTGCGTCTGCTTCTGCTTTTCTTTGTTGTTTGTTTTCTTATTTTGTTCATAGGTTAGTTTCGCATGAAACCATGTATGAATCTCAAAACAAGCTGGGTAAAGTACAAGAGGGCTTGTGCAACTATCACTACTTAGTTATCTATCATCCTTCCTCTGTATGAAGAAATTGTTACTTTTAGTCCATGATACGACAATGGAAAATATGTACTATTCGAAGTGAACCTTGGTGAAAACACAATGCTTGCATGCTAACTAGTGTCACCTACTCTAGTATGTTGTTTTTGGCTTAACCCTTGTCAGCCTAGTCAAGTAGAGTAAAGTGAGGGGGAAAAACATAACTAGCATGTCAGAGGTATATAATAAACTACTTCTCTGAAGGAACAACCTCTTCTGATCTCAGTAAGTCAGGATCCCTCTTTCGCCTTGAAATGAATAAGTGTTATGCAAAGTTATGAAAAAAATGAAAAGTGAAAAGTTTGAAAAAATGAAAAATGAATAAGGTGAAAGAAGAGAAAGGCTTCTTGTGCCAAGAGGTGATGCAAGTAACTCCACTAGGGTACTGACCATGCTTGTTGGTAGCAGAGCGATGCTTGTATTCCTACGTGGCTCCAATGGGTTACTGTCTAGGCCTTTTGGAAGCGGAGCAACACCAGAGATGAAACTAAGACTCTGATGACTATATTGCTTGTGCACCAATATATCCCTTAACCCCAATCGAAACAACTATGTTGCTTTGGCTTGGAATGTGTGTCAATCGACCAAGAGTGTGGAAGATGCTACATCTTACAATCAAGCAAGTGTGGAAACGAAGATGAATTGAGAACTGAATAATACTTCAGGAGGTGTTAGACTTTCTTTTCATGAAAAAGGTCCATTCAGAGAGTCGAAGTTCTACCAGTGTGTCGCCAAGTGTTGTAGCAACTACAATCCCCCTCAAAAAATTTTACTTAGCTTGGTTTTGGAGCCTCCCTACCAACATTTCATGGCAGCATGTCTTGCTTCGTCAAGTACACAACATTTAGTGATTTTCTTGTAGAATGACAGCCTGTCCATGAGAGCTTGGTGCTTTCCCCTCCAAGATTGTTTCCCCATACTTGGTCTAGCTATAGGCTGAGCAGCTCCCTTAAGCAGTTGTGCAATTCTGGAGGGAAACCAACCTTCCCTCCAAAAATTGCATAATTCTGTCTAACAACCTATTGGGCTCCAAAATTGCACAAATATGCTTGTCAAGCTTCACTGAGAAAATTGCGCAATTCCCCCCAGCACGGCTGCTCAACCCAGGAATCGCATAATCTTAGGCAGAGGTCAGCTGCTCTGCCCAGAAATTGCATAAGTCTCCTTGGAAGCCAACCAAATTCCCTCCTAGAAATGTGTATTTTTTCCTCCCAGCCAAGAAGACTGTTGCATTTGCAGTTGAGTTGATCGGTTCCACCCAGGACCAAGTAAACTTGACTTGCAAGCATGAGCTGCTTTTTCCTAGAATAGAAAAATCTACATGCAAAAAGTATGCCTAGATTTTAGGGACATATTTTTTGTAGCTCGAGGTCACATACAAATATTGTTCTGGAATTTTTCCTCCAAGTGTCACTTTTTCCTAAATTTGTGCATGCACGTCATGAGCTCCAAACTTATTTATTCGATGCTTGAGAGCTCATTTATTCACATCGATCTTGGAGCTCTAACATCCCGCAACACATCAAGGACTCTTCAACACATCTAGCTAAGCTATTCATGGGTAAGTAGTCTTAACTTATCCTTTGCAACATTTCTGTCACTTTTTGTGTTTTCTCTTGTGTAAGTGTTGTTTTCTTGATTTATGTGAACGCCTGCAGTTGTTTACATGCATACTATGTTGTACTGGCAGCATTTCTTTTTTTGTTAAAATCTCAATATTGTCACATGCATGAAACTATTTTACATGAATGGTCGCCAATTTGACAACTTGCTTCACCCACATGCATGTTATTCTATTTTCTGAATCTTCATTCACTATTTGCATGCATGATCATTTTTTTCTTCTTACACTTAGTATCGCCATGCATTCACTTTCACATTTTCTTTCAGTTGCCTATCAGCAGGTCTAGGTAGCATTGGCCTAGACTCTACCTCACCAAGACAACATTGTGCAATTGTGAGAGAGAAGTGTTGGGTAGCAGAGGCCCCATGTAATAGTTTTGGGGCTTAAAGCCTAGAAGTTAGGGAAATAATATTGTAAATCTTCGAAATGAGAAAAGCACGAAATGTAATAGGTCGAGTCAAGGGGTTGTTGACCAAAAAATAATATAGAATAATAAAAAGTAATTCGGTCTGCCCATGGTCTAGGGACCATGGGAATGTATAAATAGAACGAGGCTCTAAGGGTAGGAGGTAGTTAAGTTTTGTTTGGATCTGGATGGTTATGGGTTGGAGAAGGAAATATTCTTTCCATCTGTAAGTCCGAGTCAAGAGAGTTGGTAGAGAGATAGAGGCTCTGTAGCTATGTGCATAAAGGCCTAGTAGAGTCCGTAACTATGTGCACAAACCCCTGCAGCTGAGTGTATAGGACGGATCTGGTTGTATTGACGGAAGATATTAATAAAGATAAGTTTTTCTGAAATATCGTAGATCTATTGAGTTATGGTTTATGCATCAGTTATATGAGTTTGTATCTTTTATGCGCGCACTGGGTTTAGTGTTAAATGTTTTCTTAAAGACTATAACTGGAAGACTAGATCTGTAATAATTTCATTCATAAGAAAGTACACTTGTGTGGATCTACGTAGAATTCCGATAGTAGTACAAAGTGGCACAAGGCCATAGAATGGTTCACGACCCCTCCAGACCACATCAAGACATCCCAAGGGTGTGGAAACCTGGTTCTAGCACCCTCCCCTACTACCTCGGGTGAGACCTCAGTCCACGCTCCGCGAGCTATTTCCGAAAGGGCCGGTAGTTTAAGGATTTATTTGGCTAATCACTCTTTCGAACCTGGGTCAGGGCCCAATAAGCCAACAAATGGTTCCATTTCCAGGATCAAGATCTACCTAAGGGGTGTTTTGATGTTGGTAGCTTGGAACCCTATGAATAAAGAGATTGGAGATTGATTGGATTAGAAGCGGTATGAGTTCGTGGGTGGCCTTATCACACCTGCGCACAAACTAGAAGTTTAGCATGGCGAACACGATTAAGTTGTTGGTGTTCAAAGGATTAGGAAGTGAAGGTCTAGAATAGTTTTGGTTCATAGTAAGGGAAGTGTGGGAAGCACGCGGAGTTATAGACAATAATATTAAAAAGGCTACCCTAGTGAGTGCACTACAAGATCGCACGCTGACTTGGTATATTAAGCACTCTAGCGATTACCCCAATGCTAGAATAGCGAAGATCCAGGATGCGCTAAAAAATGAGTTTAGTTGACCGAAATCAGAGATGCAGTCGATCATAGGATTCAAGGAGATTGTGATGCTGCCAGGAGAAACCCCTTGGGATCTAGATCAAAGGCTAAAAATTACGATCCAAGAGGCTAACATCACACTAACGGATGTGCAGCACTACCCGTGGTTTGTGGTGGATTTAATGCCACACCTGAGGACAGTGCTGTCATAGCAAAAGATCTCGACCCAGGCTAAAGCATTAGAAATAGCAATGAGGTTGCATGAAACTCCAATATAGGATCCTGGGTTTGGATTTCAGCAGATCCACGCACAAATACAAAATCTATGCTTGGAAATGCAGAGTCTGAAATAGGAGAGGGCACCTAGGTCGGAAGTGCGCAAGGAGGTGTGGTGTGTAAAGTGTAAAGGCCAACGCCACAATAAGGATTATTATCTGATATTCACAAACTACTTAACAATGGGGGGACCAACGTCGTTGCGACCAAATGCACAAGCAGGGCTAAGAGAGATGCCCTCACTCTAGTGTGCAATATGTCAAGTGGGAGGAAAGCACAACACGAACAACTGTCACCTACTGTAAAAGTTTACCCAGACCCCCCAGCAGCTATTTTGCAAATTTTACAGATCGGTGGGCCATGATGAATGAGACTGCCATAGTTATGAATTATTAATGGATCGAACACTGACCTACAGGATGCAGACCAAGGCACAAGGTCAGGATC
This sequence comes from Pinus taeda, assembly GCA_000404065.3. Lineage (NCBI taxonomy): Eukaryota > Viridiplantae > Streptophyta > Pinopsida > Pinales > Pinaceae > Pinus > Pinus taeda. The sequence goes on from APFE030741538.1 coordinate 81,248, forward strand.
CAGCCACGGCGATAGCACGAGGTGGGTTCCATGGGCGAGGACGAGGATGGGGAGGAATGGGGACAGGAAGGGGCTACGGGCAGCTAATCTGTTACAACTACGGAGGATCAAGACACTACGCACGAGATTGTACTAATTTGACTAGAATATCATGCCCCTACAGTGAGCAGTTCGATCACAAAATGATAGGTTGCCCCACACTGATAGTGCAGATTCGTGAGAAAAGGGTAGCACAACCCACATCGATGCAGAACGTCCGAATGATGAGGTCCAAACCGCACAAAGAAAATCCCAATGTGAACATGATGCTTAGAAGTGGCATGGCCATAGGGGAGGATGATGGGAAACTAACCAAGGAAGATGTAAGGGTTTGCAAGGAGACAGGTCTAGAAGCTAGGAAGAGCTTTGCAGAGGTCTCTACCCCAGGTAGTAGGGATCAACTCAAGCCAGAAAGGGATCCTTTGATGCTAACTACCTTTCTAGAGACATGCATGAAATTTATTCACGATAATAGGGTGGTTAAAGGCTTACAAGAATTGATAACTAGGTACATAGGATCAGGTGAACCACATGTGGTCCAAAAATTAGGGAAACATGCTTCACATACTAGACAGGAAATGTGCTTAACAGTGCAAATTGGCGACTCTGAGATGGATCAGATCATTATGGACTTAGGCTCGGATGCAAACATGCTACCTAAACAGGCTTGGGAGCACATGGGAAAGCCCACACTGAAATGGTCTCCTATTCAATTGTGGATGGTGAACCAACAGAAGATCCGGCCCATGGGAAGATTGCAAGGAATTACCGTAGATATAGAAGGCACGAGCACACAAATGGACTTTGAGGTAATACAAATTGTGGATGAAAGTAGCCCTTATCCTGCGTTGTTAGGGATAGACTGGGCCATCGATATGAATGGGGTCATTAATTTAAAGAAGCGGAAAATGATATTTGAGAAGAAGTCACTCCGCGTATTCATTCTGCTAGACTCGGCTGAAGGACCACATTACACTGAACCCGTGCACGATGAAGGAATGATGATGAACTGGATTGTATCTACAAGATTACTGCATGTAAGCAAGATTGAGTCAATCCAACTGTAGAAGGAAGCATATCGTGGGAGCGTCCAGAGTCCTACACTACAGATTCAGATGAGGAAGACGAGCGGCGGCATAATCCGCTGAACGAGGTAACAACGTTAAATTGCAATATGGTGATGAGGTCGTTGTATTGCATAGGAGCTCAGGATTGCGAACTACTGATGTATGATGGGTTGACCACGGTAGATGAATTCCTGACCAAGTTTGGAAGTGTGGTACCAGTGCACCAACTGTTCGATGCGTTAAAATGGGCATTGCGCGCGATGCCTACGAACACATGAAGGGACATTTGAAGACTGGGGCGACTACAGGTGAATGATGCAGATAAGGTTTGGTAAGCCATAACTATGAATAACTGAAAAGTATGTTGGGCGTGATGACCCATGCATGCATCTTACCAGATGGACCTATGCCTATGGAGAAGAGCATCAACCTGAGTGGGTACACTTATTTTATCACACTCTGGATGTCATCCCAAGGAACTGGTACACCGAAACAGAACTCCGACATGGTACAGGCAAATGGGATATCTTACATGAAGGGTTTTTATTGACATTCTTATTTGAGGACCAATGGATGGACCTTGTTGACAATGTATTGCAAGTGGTGAAGACTGCCATTTTTAAGGTACCACTAGAACTAGAAGAAATAGTGCCACCAGACTAGTCTCGTTAGTTGAGCCAAGCTCTAGAATGTTACAACATGCAGATAGAAGATGATGAGGATGACCCTAGAAGCATCAATATTCTAGAAACAGAGGGGAGTCGCGAGGTTCTCATACCAGCGATTAAGGACCCTGACATCATCATTCCACTAAAAATAAAACAAGTAAACATTGGTATGGAGGAGGAGCCAAAATATGAAATGCTTGGGGACTATTGGGATGATGCCATGGTGGAGAAGGTCGTTGAGTTATTGTGACAATATCAAGATTTATTCCCGATAAAAATCACGGAGCTTAAAGGGATCCTCAGTGACCTAGGAATGATGAAGATAAATCTAAGGTTGGATGCGAAGCTAGTCAAGTAGCGAGATTATTAGTTGAATCCAAAATATAAAGCAAAGGTCCACTAAGGGTTGGAAAAAATGCTTGCAATACGAATAATTGAACCAATGGAGGAATCAGACTGGGCAAGTCCTATGGTTGTACAGGAAAAGAAACAAAAGGGAGAGATTTGTATCTGTGTGGATCTTAGGAAGCTCAATGATGCATGTGTTAACAATCTATTCTTGACGCCATTTACAGACGAAGTACTGGAAAATGTGGGTGGACAAGAAGCTTACTCCTTCACGGATGATTTCTCAAGGTACCACCAGATCAAGATTGCACCGAAGGATATGAGTAAAATGACATTCACAACCAAATGGGGCTATTTTCAGTATACAGTGATGCCCTATGGACTAAAGAATGCACTGGTGATATTCTCGTACATTGTGGTAGCTGCATTCAAGGAATTTATAGATAAGTTCTTAGAGGTATATCTTGATGATTGGACCATGTTTGGGATAGTTAAGAAACATACCGTGAGCTTACGATTAATGCTGGATACGTGTCGATGACACCATATTGCACTAAATCTAATTAATTGTACTTTCCTTGTCCCCTTTGGGAACTTGCTCAACCATGTCGTCTATAGGCAAGGCCTCATGGTGGACCCAGCAGAGATTGTTGTCATACTCAATTTGCAAGTGCTGTGAAGTGTTAAGCAGCTACGTGCCACACTAGGACACACTGGTTACTATCAAAAGTTCATCAAGAGCTATGCACAGACCACGACACCAATGGAAAAGTTGTTGAAAAAGGATGCTACTTATTGCTGGAATGATGAATGTAACAAAAGTTTGGAAACGACCAAGGAAAATATGGCATCATCTCTTATATTGGTCTTTCTAAAATGGGACATCAAATTTCATGTGCATGTTGATGCGTCATGTATCGCATTGGGCACAGTACTCACATAGCAAGAAGCATAAGGAATTGATCACCCGATCGTGTTCGCAAGTCGATGATTGTCCAAAGCTGAGGAGAACTACTCCACTACAAAGCAGGAGGGACAAGTGATGGTGTACGCGCTCCAGAAATACCACCACTACCTACTTGGAGGACACTTTAAGATGTATACTAATCACTCTGCGCTCAAATACCTAGTGAAAAATGTTGTGCTTAGGGGCGCATTTTTATATGGTTGTTATTATTTTAGGAATATGATTTTGATGTCATCATAAAGTTGAGATGTCTAAATGTAGGCCCAAATCACCTATCCCAAATTGATAATGGTGAAGAACCCACAAACCTAGAGGACGGGCTACCTAATGCACAACTTTATGTAGTGAATGTTGCAGATGGCCACTTTGAGGATATCATCCACTTGTTAACCACCAGAACTGCACCTCAAGGGTACTCGGTTCAGCAAAAGAAAGAACGAGTGATACACACAACAAACTTTACTATCATTGCAAGGAACCTCTACAAAATGGGCAACAATGAAATATTATGTCGTTATGTACTGGAGTTTGAGCAACGACGGATTCTTGCTGACGCATGTGGGGGGTTGCAAGAGGACATTATGTAGGATGCGCGACAACACAAAAGATTCTTCGCGTAGGACAATGGTGGCCAACTCTACATCAAGACTCCAAAGTGTACTATCGGGCCTGTGACGTATGTCAACGAATTGGGAAACCTTCGTGAAGGGGGGAAATGCCACTCAAACCACAGATGATGTTGCAACTGTTCAAGAAATAGGCATTCAATTTTGTGGGGCCTATCACACCTCCAGGAAAGATGGGGGCATGATATATCATCACTGTGACAGAGTACTTGACTTGATGGGCGGAAGTACAGTCGGTTAAGGACTGCATGACCGCTACAGCTGTGAAATTTTTGTTCGAGAATGTGTTAACATGATTCGAATGTCCAAAAATCTTAATGAGTGACCACGAAACACACTTCCTAAATGAAACTATTAGCGTGCTCACTGAGGAGTTCCAGATATACCATCAACAAAGCACACCATACCATCTGCAGGCAAATGGAACTATTGAAGCTTTTAACAAGATCTTGGAGATTGCATTGACAAAGGTATGTAATGCACAACAGAATGATTGGGGTTTGCACATACCCACTGTGCTATGGGCATATCGAAAAATGTGCTAGAAGTTGATGGGCCATATGTCTTTTCAGTTAGTCTATGGAAAGGAAGTTTTCATTCCAATGGAGTACATTGTACCTCGTTTGCAGATAACATAAATGACAAGCATGGAAGACCATGCGGTTTTGGAAGAAAGGATCACGCAACTGGAAGAACTTGAGGAGGAATGGTTTCTTGCAAGATTCCATCAGCAGGTATAGAAGCAATGGGAAAAAGCTTAGCATGATTGCCATATCAAGATATGCACGTTCAAAGAAAATGATCTAGTATTACTCTACGACAACAAGTTCAAGAAATTCCTTGGAAAGCTTCAAATGCATTGGTTGGGACCCTATCTAGTACAAGAAGTCATAGATGGGGGCGTGGTCTAGCTTGCCAAGCTGAATGCAGAACCTTTCCTAGGCAGAGTAAATGGCAGTCGCCTGGAGATATACATGGGTTGGCCGACCGCATGACTAACCAATTGAAGGATAGCCTCACTATTCCAGGAAGTTGAAAGAGAATGCAGGATGTTAAAGCAGTTTGTGGGGAAGCTGCGTGATAATCAAGGGGAGCGTAGAATTGGTACACTAAGATTGTAGTTGTGAAAAAGCAGTTACGCTGCCGCATGGACAAGTAGAAAGGTGACCGTTGTTGACACTATTCATGACAAGATGTCTGAGCTATGGCAAAAAGGAGCAGGCAGTGAGAAATTAAGAGACACGGTACGAGCCAGATCTGGAATGATTTTCCCTAGGCTCGATGCTACGGCACTAGAAAAGGAGAGAACCGCCAAATTTGGATTTCAAAATGCTTATAAACCACAAAGGGGCATCCGTTGAATGATTTTTTATTGTGAGGAAAGTAAGCCAGTGTGCCTTCCCGCTGATATGGAACTGCTCATTATTTATGCCAATGGAGATGCAAGACTTTCTGGATAGTATGGAGTCGATGGTAAGGGATGTGCCGAAACTTTTTAGACACAAAGTAGAACTGGTTCGGATGCCGTCACCTAATCCATGGGCTGGCCGACGACCATAAAATATAAGGGAAAGACTGTAAGTACAAAGACAAATGTGGGAATTGTAGTTAAGAGTTCATCTCCAATGCACCTTATAGAGTGGGATCTCGCTGATAGCAACAAGTTTCTTGCAAAATTGCAACACAGGATGCAGAAGATAGTTTGTATACACGACCGATAATTGTAGACTTGCTGGGTTGGCACAAATAATTCTCGTACATGGCACCCTAGCTAGAGCTAAAATCCTATGAGGGGGTGTTCTGTGTTAACTGAGTAGAGTAGAATGAGCATCATTCGTTGTGTAAATTAGTAGAGGCAATAGAGCAGGAGCTAGAAGAAGAGTTGCAGAAGGCAATGAGGGAGCAACAAAGCGAAGGATGTCACTCACAGGGATGGTGGACCCCAAAGCCGAAACAACGCGTATTGCCGCACTGACGAGTGATTGAAGATGAGTCACAATGATTATGTTGGGGATCTGTTGGGTAGAGGAGGCCCCATGTAATGGTTTTGGGGCTTAAAGCCTAGACGTTAGGTAAATAATATTGTAAATCTCTGAAATGAGTGGAGCGCGAAGTGTAATAGGTCAAGTCAAAGGGTTGTCCGCCCAAAAATAATATACAATAATAAAAAGGAAGTCAGTCTACCCATGGTCTGGGGACCATGGGAATGTATAAATAGAGTGAGGCTCTAAGGGTAGGAATAAGTTAAGTTTTGTTTGGATCTAGATGGTTATGGGTTGGTGAAGGTAATATTCTCTGCATTTGTAAGTTTGAGTCAAGAGGGTTGGTAGATAGATAGAGGCTCGGCAGCTGTGTGCACAGAGGCCTAGTAGAGTCTGTAGTTATGTACACGGACCCCTGCAACTAAGTGCGCAGGATGGATCTGGTTGCATTGACGAAAGATATTAATAAAGATAAGTTGTTTTATGAAATATCATGGATCTATTGAGTTTTGGTTTATCATTTAGTTCCATGAGTTTGTATCTTTTATGCACACACTAGGTTTATTGTTAAATGTTTTCTTAAAGACTGTAACTAGAAGACTAGACCTGTAATAATTTCATTAATAAGAAAGTACACTTGCGTGGATCTACGCGGAAGTCCGATAGTAGTATAAAGTGGTGCGAGGCCACAAAATGGTTTGCAACCCCTCCAGAACACATCAAGACATCCCAAGGGTGCAGAAACATGGTTCCAACAGACTCCCCTGCTACCTCGGGTGAGACCCCAGTCCTCACTCCGCGAGTTGTTGCCGAAAGGGCTTGCAGCTGCGGGATTTGTTTGGCTAATCACTCTCCCAAACCTGGATCAGGGCCCAATAAACCAACAAGAAGGCTCTTTCTTCACCTTAATAAATGCACATTTATGCCTAGGAATTATCCTCTAGTCTTGCATTATGCAATTCTGAGGGACAGTGATTGTTGGCCTAGGAAATTTCACAGTGAAGTCACTGAACTTGCAATCACTGCCAGCTAAAATTATGAATTTCCCAATTCCAGCAGCCAGCAGGCCAACCTGGATTGTGCATTACACAAATCTAGTAGCCAACTAGCCTCCCCAAATAGCCCATACTACATTTTGCACAGTTCTAGCAGCTAGTGAGCCATCCCCCTAGAAGAAATTGTGCAATCCTTGCCAGTCAATCCCCAGGTATGTTGCATGTCTTTCCTCAAGTTTGCTTTCATTTTCGCTGACAGGTTTCTTGCCATGCATGTTACTTTGTCTCTAGATCTTGCAGGTGTTCATCTGCCTTTTAGCAATTGAGGATCAATGGTCTCCAAAAGAGAAGGAGCAAAGGACACTAACGGAAGTGCAACTGGAGTAGCAGTTGAGCGAGTGTCCGCAAGTCTACCGATTGATGAAGATACCAAGATGATTCTAGACAAGGACATCAAGCTGAAATGGTAATAGGTCAATGGTGTATTTGTAGGAACTTTTGGGGAAGACCTCGAAGACTATGAGGTATATGTGAACATCCACAAGTCTGGCTTGTACCAGATAGCATGCAGATAGCCTTTATTCCCATGCGTGGACATGGTACATTGGACCATCTCACACACTGATCCTGAGATGATGACATTGAGTAATGTCAATGGAACGAAGATTGCTACCTTTAGGGCACAGGATTATGATGACATGTATTAGATGTCAAAGCCCATGTCCATCATGGAGATTCCCTTAAGCTTATCTAGCAGCAATGCCAACTCCAGAGACATTTTGAATAAATGGGTGAAGGAGTTGACTAAATTCATGGTGACACCCAACCATATCTATAAGATCAAGATGTTGCAGAAGGCGTATAAATACTTGGTCATCTTTTCATGTCGAATATATTTTCAAGAAAACACGGAAACCTTCCCACAAATTTGGGTGATTGCATTGGACCAACTGGCCAAAAAAGGCAAAGGATGCAACTAGTTCGACGTGTTCGCTCATCATCTGAAGGAACAAGTAACAACGGCTTGACAACCACCCAATGTATGCAAGCATAAATCTACATGTCTGGCTACATCTTGGATGCAATGTGTGCCCGAAAGGTTTTCCAGAGCTTGAAGTGGGGATGGACACCGATGAATATTGTTTTGAATACTTATTGTAAGATGTTGTCTGATTGTAGCTTTAGAGGAGTTATCACACGGCTTGCTGATCATTTTGTCACTCTAGTTTACAAGATGATATTCGAACAAGATCCACCCTGCATGTCGAAGGCAATAATGGAGGCATTGATAGACATAGCTAATTGGTATGCCTCATCATCCAGCACCTTCATATGGATGTACAGTGCGGAGAAGCCTCTGCATGTTCTACTAAATTTTGCCTTGGTCATACTCATCATGCAAGAAGTAGCATATCACATCTCGGCAGGATTGATAGCTAGGATTCACTGAAAGAGGAAGGAACCTTGGTCTAGTCCTCCACTGCTCATTGGGTTATACAAGATTTAGAGTTTCAAGCATGTGGATGTCGAAGCAATGCAGATGACGAAGTATCCATTCAACCTCTGAAGCTACAATCTGTATGACCCGCATTGTGTTGTCAAAGGTCAGTGCAAGATAGTACAGCTCAACTGGATCCAAAGGACATGTCATTGGGTGGAGGAGGACCCATGGAGATATTGTTGCAAATCCTCTAGACTCAATGAATTGGTCAGCTTCTCTATGGAATGGTTAGTGAAGTAGCATCCCAAAGAGCACTAGAAGAAACAGGAGCAACAAAGGTGAACATACGAGTGCTCGACAAGGGCAAGACAAATATTGTTGATCGCATGGAGGAAGATTAAAGTTATAAGTTCTGAGAACATCCACTTGTGGAGAAAGCAGATATGGCTATAGAGGCGAAGAGGCAACAGTGCGATAAGCGAAACATATAAAGGCAGAGAGAGAAATGGAGAATGGAGGAAACAGAGAAGGAGATGCATGAGTTGAAGGAGCAACTCTGGAAGGAACATGGGCTACAAAGATAGGAGAAGGAAGCACAACAAGAACATGTACAACAGGGGGCGCAACTCATGTAAATGGATGAAACAATGCCCGTACAATTAGTTGACTCATCAAAATATCTGGCTTCAGGAAAACAGGGTGAACCATTGCAGGAGCAGGAATTCCCTCACGAGATAGAGTGAGCACTTGAACAAATGGATACAGATATGGAGTGAAAACAGTTAGAGCAAGACGTCGACCTCATGCCTCACCACCAAGAGTTCAACCCACCATCTTCACCACATCCAGAAGATGAGCATGTCGCAAGTGACAAAAGAGACACTAAAATCAGCTGGAAGGAGAGATGCACAACATCTCATTCGAAGAGTCTCAACATAGAGTTGTGCAATATCATAGAGTCTCAACTCCAGAAGATCATACATCTTGTTAGGGTCCTATAATTTATAGGATCTCAAGGTGATTGAGTATTTCATAGTTTGCAAATTTCAAATTGTTCATAGATTCCAATATTCAATTGATTTCAAAAAAAAAAAAACATTCTAATCATGATTGAACAAATTTCAATTTATGTTGATAGGTTAGAAAATAAAGATTTACCAAACCATTTAATCTTGGAAAATCAGTAGGCAGGTAAAAATAAAATTGGTCCAACTATTTAATCTGGACCAAGGGGAGAAATAAGTGATAGAGTAGGTTAGAATTTAAAAAGAAGAAAGGGATAAAAAGAAAAAGGGTCTGCAAGTCCAAGTGCACCCTGTAGATAAAAAAGAAAAAAAATGCTAGATTAGGGGAATAAGGGTAGGTAGACTAAAGAAAATTCAAGGAAAAAGAAAGACACATAAATTTCTTTTAAATATTGGAAGACATATCCCAATGTTTTCCTAAGGTTGGAAGAAATACCCTATTGCTTTTCTAAAAGTCGGGAAACGAAATAAGAAACGAGGGGTATTATATTGTTTTAATATCATCACCCGTTAACTTTACTCTATACCCATATCTGTCTATAGTCCGCACCCCTCATTTATACCCTACCCCACCACGCATTCACATGTCACATCCTATCTAATATACCCACCATCTATGACCCCATCCTTGCCCACTTTGTTTGATCCAATGACCCTCGTTATTTTTCGACCCTACTCACCCTCTGAAAGTTAATCCCAAGGGGGCACTCTAAAGTCAGTGGTTTCCAACAGCTTACATGTTGCACCCTCACGAGTTTGTACCCCCCCCCCCCCCCCCCTCATACCACTTACCACCGTCAAGCCACCTGAAAGGGTACCCCGATACTCAAACCACTCTTTCGTATGACTGTTGTCGCTCCTGCCACCTCACGACGCAAACCGTCCCATCCACCCTATCACCTTCATTGCCGTTGTTGACCAATCAATGGGTTGGACCATTATCCAATGGACCCGCACAAAGTCAAGCCAATCCAATGGCATCATTCCAAATCCATAAAAGCACTAGTTCACACCATTTTCCAAATTTTAACTATTATTTTCCAGTATTAGGTGAAAATTACATTCAATCATACACAAAGAGTGCGTAGTGCAGACAACGAACAACTGTGCAGTTGTAGGAGGACTTATTTCAGTGATAACAATTTCCCTTTCTCGAATCATGATTATGATTAATCCCTTTTCTTTCTCCCTCACTGAATTCCCATTTCTTCTTATCCCCTTCTATTACAAATTCAACATAGGACAACTTTCAGAGAACAGTTTCAGAGAAAAATCCATGGCACCAAAGAAAAAGGAACCAAAAGTATTTAATCCAATGGTGCACCCACCATTATATTTTGATCACCTACCTCTTGCAAACAGAGACTTGAAGATCCATGAAACACTCTTAGAGTTTGATTTGTTTGACATATATTTTTGGTGGGAGGACAAATTTGTAGAGGAAATGGATGACATAGGCCTCTGGGACAATAATCTACCTTTTTATATTTTTCCTAAAACACACAGTTGTCTAGAACTGATCAAGAAATGTCATTCATGTTATAATCCATAGCAAAGGATAGTGATGGCCCCAACAGGACACTTTTTGTTTACAATTGATGCCAAGTCAATTATAAAAATGATGTAGGCCCCAGTTATCTGTAGGTTTTAACCCCGTACAGAAATTACCTGCATACAAATTCTAAATCACAGGAAAAATAAAAATGCGAGAGCATAACACATAAAACACGTATACACAAAGATTTCCCACTAGATCCCAAAACTAGGACTACCAGCTTGATTTTTCATTATGTTCCTTTCAATGTTACAATACATATTTATACATGCCAAAGCATCCAATACCATGGACCGAAAAACCATTGCGTCCAAAACCATGGACTGAAAACCATCGTGTCCAAAAAACATGTGCGAAAATCACGCACAAAACCATAGGTGGGTCCGCCCAACCTAACATAGGGTCCAAAACCAAAATTTTCCGGGGCGCTGCCCTGTGTTAGAGTTGGTCCTTACAACCCTCTGTCAGAGATCAGTTCACTTTTTGCATATAATTCTTAGGTGTCTCGCTCGTTCCACTTCGTTGCATTTTGCTAGGGGCATGCCATTGATTAACGAGAGTGTCTGGTCGTCTTGTCTTTCCTCATGCTTGTACCTGCAGAGCAAATTAAAATTCCTTAAAAATCACTGAAGATTCAAGTCATGTCATTACGGTCATAAATGATTATTTTCGTCAAAGAGAGTCTTTAGTCCTAGGGTCTAGGGTTTCAAGACTTTGGAGACATGTGATAAAAGCTCTCAGGTCAAGAGGATGGTTTCGAAATCTTTCTATTTTATATTTTTATTCCCAAAACATTTGAAGACATTTTTTTTAGTTCAAAACTCTGTTTTGAATTGGAAAGTGTCAAATTTAATTTTTGTAATATTGATGTATTTATTTCACCATAAGAAAATTTCACAGCGAGCCTCTGATGTTTGCCAAAGCCAAATGCCAAAATCTCTGCAAAAAATCAAGACATTCATCAGTCCAAGTTTCAAAAATCCAAAAGAAAATCATTGTATTAAATGAGTGAATGTCAAAGTGTCAAACATTATAAGAGTGGGTCATGGAGTAAAATTAAAATCAAATATGATGTGATGAGATATTTTCTGCACATAGAAAATACGGTGAACAATTTCATTTGTACAAAATCTCAAGGCAGAAGTTAAGTTTGAGCTATCGAAGTTCAAAGATACAATTTTCATAGCCCTGGACTGTATTGAAGGTGCGCGCGACCCATACAAGGTGCATGCTATGCATTGGAGGTGCGCTACGCGTATAGCCTCCCTTGTCTTTGCAAAAATACAAGGGCGCTACGCGTATGGTGCGCGCTATGTGTTGGGCCAACACACTATGCACATAGTCACAAACCCAAAAAATTGTTGTTTCTTCATCCAAATTCGCGCCAAATTGCCTCCAACTATTTGCAAGTAGGTTTTTACCTTTGCTCAGTGAATTTTGGATATCTTCATGGCGTTTTGAATGTGGAGAAACAAGTGTTTAAGATGAAGAAATGAAACCCTATGTTTTTTTTCCAAATTCACTTCTTAGGGTGTTGAATCAAATGTAAGGGACTGTCTGGGGTTTTTTTCAAACATTGCAATTGACCAATGCCTATGTCATTTTTTTTTAATGGTGCTCATGCTCATTATTAACCTCAGCCCAACACTCTTTCATGTCCATTACATCTCTGTTGTCTTTGTCACAGTCATTTCCATTTTTGCACCATTGTTCCATGTAAACTTAGTTGACTATCTTATTATGGCTCTTTTATGATGCTTTGGTACATAGGAAACAGGCAACATATTTGGATTTTTAAGCTTACATTGAAACTTTTGATTCCACTACACCTATATCAACATAAATATTTCCGACATCTTGTTTTTTAAAAGTCATGTCAGAGACAGATTCAGTTTATGAGCAGGAGTATGATAGTGATTCCACAACTGAGGGTAATGTGCCACGGAGGTCTCACAAAGGTGGCAAAGGTGGTAAGCATCTCAAGGAAGAGCCTACTTATTCGGCTCAATTGCAGGCTTGCCCGCTTGCAATGGATTGTTTTCAGCGCCAGTCATGTTTCCAATACTGTGAGATGATCTCACAAACCCAACATCATCGTGAACTAGCCCGCCTTTTCGTTCTACATTTACATGATGGTCATGTAAACCTCGCCGGAGTAAATTTCATTTTGTCACCAGATATTATATCTCAGGCCACCGGGATACCAAATATAGGAGAGAAATGGAACAAACGTCAGCAGTTAGGGAAATTCTACTATGAGCCATACATCAAACCTGGGTATACGAGACACTTGAGCAGGGTTTTTCCTTTCAGATTCCTGAGAGATGAGTATCTGCCATTGATGAAACTAATCATTCGGTATTTCTGTTGCGAGGGCAGATTCTCATGTCTCTATGCATACCATGTCCGTTTGTTGATGCATTTCACAAGGGTACGTATGATGAACATTACGTACTTCATGTATCGCAATATAGAGAGGATGATGATTTTTGTATGGAAGAAGATCCCAGCACAGCAACATAGAAGTATATATCATTACGCACTGATCAAGATCGTAGTGCTACATCTGTTGACACAGCAGGGTATTACTTGGGAGGATTTTATCTCCCGTGACTTCTTCATAGCGCCACAGCTGCTTCCTGAACTAGTTCATGATGTGATCCAGGTGGATGTTGGTGGCCACCCACCTATCCCATTTGGACCCCCACAATTGTCTCTTTCAGCATTTTCAGTTTCCTTAATTGTAGCACAACTTACTATTTTTAGCAGTTTTTC
>APFE030741538.1:94999-106790 GCA_000404065.3 Pinus taeda
GTAGTTTCTCAGGATAGATCTTTCTAACGAGCCTATCCAGACACGGTCAAACGGAGATCGTATGCCAAAGTTACGACCCCGGGAAATTGATGTACCAATTTACCCAAAACGGGGCCCACAATTTGGCGTTTCATCTTCTAAGGGTCGGTTTTGGAATGTGAAGGGTTTTCCATTGTTTCTCAATAATAAATAGGCCTTCGAGCCTCATTATAACACAAGTTCGCAACAGTTCAAAGACATGTAGCCACACATCTCTTCTCAGAGATAAGCTACCATCGTCCTAGCTGGTTTATTTCCAATTCTGGTTGTAAGCATATTTCGGTATTTTCCATTAATGAAATAAAGTGTTATTTCCGCTACGTCTCTTTATTTATGGTTATCGCATCTCTGTATTTATGGTTATCTCTGTAATCTATTGTGTTTTTATTTAAATCCGGATCATGATGAGGGAGAGCCTTCACACTAGCCTGACATTATTGAGATCAAGCATATAAGTGCTCCATTGTATGTGACATACCAGCGAGGCCATAGAGCCTTATTTGCAGCTACATGACGAGTGCTATCTCCACCCGGGGTGGAGGGGTCTCATTAACTCCATCAGCGGAGCGAGTAATATCTCCACATGATGTGGAAGGGGTCTCGCCTTCTTCTTCAGCACAGGTACAGATCCAGGACAAAGGCAAGAGGCCTATGCATGATGAGGGCCCTTTAGGAGGCCGAGACATTGATTTTACGATCATTGATGTTGATGCGAGCTCTCCCAACTTGGAGCTGAAAGAAATCATCCAGGAGCAAAAGGCTGAGAATGACTCGTTGAGGAAAAAATTGCAGATGGCTAAGTGGGTGATAAACTACCTAGAGTAGTGCAACAAACAGCTAGAGGATGAGCATACACTTTATGAGCTGCGACAAATCCGTGAGGATCTAGAATTGGCCCAAAAGAGGCCTAGTGATATGACACCAGCTGATCAAGAGTCTATGCTCATACATGTTAACACTCATCTGGAGAAATTGTTGGCAAAGGCCAATAGATACAAAGACATGCTTCGTCACATGAAAGTTCATTATTGGGCTCGCATGCACATTTGCAAGGAAAAAATGAAGATTTTGAAGAGGAGGTTGAGTAAAGCACTAAAACGGTGGAAAAGGCCTGATTCACTCCAGATTTTGGCCAAGGCTTTGTTTTCTAGGCATAATACATGATGGAGGATCTTCGATCTGAATTTGAGCAAATTCAGAGAAATGTTTGTCATTTTGAAAAATTTTGGTCTAAAAACAGGTTTTTCAGCTATATGGGTAGCGCGTCAAAGCGCTCGTTTTTTATTGTGACACTTGCTAAAGGAAAACTTTATATTTTTGGGTTTTTCATGGTGAGTTATGCATGCTCAAGTATTGCTGAAGCATTTCATCAAGTTCTGGATGATCAAAAGGCCCATAAACACCATGAAAATCACCTTGCTACCACCTTTTGCACCACCAGAAAGTACTTCTGGGAGAATGAAATTTTGAAGTGGCAAATGAGCTCCAAATTGAGAAATTCCACTTGGGAAAGATAGCAGACATCTAGGGCTTTCCAACCAGCTATTGTGAGCTTGATTTTGGTGTCGGGAAGTGCCCCAAAAACAAGCATAAAGGCGCGCTATGCACATGGCCCAGGCACGCTACGCATATAGATTTTTGATCAAATTTTCACCTTCCAGCTCAGAAATTCAGCCAGGTTTCACCAGTTTCACCCTCTGATGTAGTATATGCTTTATCTTGATGTAATTTGATGTATATGATGTAACTTTGACACTTGTTTACCTATTCTAGATGATTCATTCACAAAATAGTAAAAATTAATGTAATGAATCATTTTCCTTTCTTTTAGAGGCTAGTTGTTTGGATGCCTAGTTTTTAGCTCTATGTTTGGAATTTGTTCAAACTACTCCTAGAAAGATGAATTCGACTCCTAGAGGTGTGGGAAGGGGTTAATAGGTCTATATAATGTAATTTTTGAGACATTCTACAGGTTGGACTCTTGGGAAATATTTTGGCACACTATTGTACATATTTTTCATATTTTCGCTAAGGAAAGATTAGAGGTTTTGCAGCACCTGTTGGGATTCTTGTGGCTTTCAGTTCTTGATGGTGTTTTATCTTAGTTTATTGTAATTTCTTTCATGTTTAATGTATGTCATTCCCTTCTTATGCTTCTGAAACTAAATGAATTAGTAAATGAGGTTGAATCCATTGATTTCAATGCTCTGCCTTTGAATTTGTTTAGTTTTACATGTTTTCGCCTGTTTGGAGAGGATCCATGTTATCCCTTGCTCTCTTCAGCTTCTTTTCATTCTGATCCATCCATACACTTAAATCAAAAAGCATTAAGACTACTGCCTACCTCGCCCCAACTCGAATTCTACAAATATCTGGCCTTATCCCTGGACCCAAAATTGTTTCTTCCCATTTCTCCAACAAAACCCAAAAATCAAAATCAAACTTTGATATCTATTTATTAGCCTAAAATCAGTTCCCATTTTAAAGTCATCTCGCACCTTATTGCTTATTTTATTGAGATCGACTGGAGAGAGCCCTCTCCTGTCCTCGTAGGGCTAGCTACGAGGCTGAGCGTGGTTTGATGTAGCCTTGAGTTTTACCTTATTTCAGCCGAAGGTAGATTTGAGTGCTAACATAGTGGCGACCATACTGGGGAATAAATCTCAATGGTTTGCTTGTTGATGTGTTTGTTTCATGAGTCTTAGATGGAGTCTGAAGTCACGCCAGGTAGCTTTCGAAACGCTTTTTCCATGCATAAGCGGAAGTAGATAAATGCTGCTTCAGTCGATCTTTGGTTAGCTTGTGAATGCAGCACTTGATTTGCAAAATCACCCCAGTATATTTGTTCGTTCTAGACCTTTGGATGATTGAGTCTAGAAGTCGATAGGTTGAAGATATTTGATTGTGTTCCTTGAAATTTTTCCCACATAGATCAATACGCTGGCTTCAAGAAGACATACCAGAGCTAATCTAGATCCGAATCCACCTCCTGTCTACGAAAATCCGCATTTGATTCGAAGACTCCTTCGTCAAGAAAGATCTGTGACTCCCGTGATTAAATCTCACTCATGTCCTGCAATTTTTGAATATCTTGAAGAACTTGCTTTTGATGAAAAGTTTGAATTGTCATTATTTAAAACCAAGTCTGAAAATTCTCTTGATTCTATAGTTCCAAATCCTGATTTCACTGCCGCTCTTCAAATCGAAAAGTCTAATAAGTCTATTGAGAATTTTATTTTAAGACAGCTCCAAACTAAAATTGAGGTTACAAATATCATTGATTTTCTAGAAACTGCATCTGCTACTATTGGATCATCCATTACGGAATCCACCTCTAGAATTCCCACTAAACCGCCTTTCATCCCCACCATCCCTGTGCAACCTACTATTTCTGATCAAAAGTCTGCAGTCAATTCGCCTTCATCCACTGTTTCCATGCCTAAAACTACATCTCCTCCACACACACCTCCTCATACACCTCACACCTTAGCTGCACATACTCCCCCAACATCTCCAAGGCTGACTGCAAATCCACCAAGAGCCATGGCTGCCAGATTTGCACCTCTTGCTTTGTCGACCAATTTGGATCCTATGCCTGCTGATTATCAAAGCAAGATTCCTATATTCGATGGCACACCACAGAGTATATCAGCTCAGCAGCATATTGTCCGAGTGACAGAATTTTTGGACCTGCATGAAATTGATGCAGAAAATGTCTCAATGAGATTGTTTGCCCAGACTTTTGGAGGAGAGGTTTGTAAATGGTTCAGAGCTTTACAGGCAAGGAGTATCAACACATTACAGGAACTTCAGACTCTATTTCTAGATCAGTAGGAAATGAAGAAAAATTCGTTGCAAATCACTTCAGAGTATACTAGCATCAAGCGTAATCCTGGTGAGTCCGTTCAGGATTATATTATCAGATTTTAATGTAGTGTATAATGCAATTCCAGATGACTTAAGACCATCTAAAAAGTCAGCTCTTCTTAAATTTATGGATGGTTTTGATCTGGAGATGGCTTATTCACTACAAGACAAAGATCCACCTACCTTAGAAGATATGCAAAAGATTGTTGTTAGTGTTGAGGCGAATCTAAACGATAAGAGAGCATGGTTGAAAGCAGAGAAAAGAGTGACTATAAAGGAAGAGTCTACATCAGAACCACCCTGGCTTCATGAGATGGAAAAAATGTTCAAAAGAATGAACCTTGATAAACCAGAAACGCAGATTCGTAATCCAAATTACCGTGGCCAGAAGCAGCCACAGTTCATAATTAAGCAGCGTGAACAAAGAGCATAAGAGCCGGTAGCCCAACAGCAGATTAAAACTCCTCTTTTGCAGAATTTTGTGAGTCAAGATTCAGATGATGATGATGATGTAGTAGGGGACCAAAATCACTTATTTACTCCCGATGATCTACCCATTTACATCACTGAGGATGAAGAGTATGGAGAAAGTTTAGCTGCCCAGAAAGATGAAGATTTTATCTTAGCAAATGATGCAGATTTAGAGGAAGAATCAGATGATTACCAAAGAGGATATTTGAATGCCTTGTCCGCTCAACAAAAGTAGTACTCATTAAGAAATTGAGATGTGCCCATAAATCCAATTCAGAAAAGAAAAGAAGCTACAACACCAAAGACGGATTCACCCATACCAAAGAAGAAAGGAAAAGAGACAATTGATCCCACAACTAGTAAAATATTATCAGCAGAAAAGGCAAATCAAACAAATATAATCAAGGATAAGAAGGAAGTTCCGGTCAAAGAAGTTGAAAAAGTTTCAACATTTAGTTTGGAAAATGAAATTTCCAAATTAAAAATATCTATTCCTTTGATAGAAATCATGAAGAACAATAGCTACCATGGTCAAGTCTCCAAAATTCTGAATTTTGATCCAATGTTTGACACAGTAAATGTTGAAGATGATCAGCCAAAATTGATATTTGGGCCTGCATTAGATGGTGAGTCCCATGACAGTGATGTTCCTCCCTTTTATATCAATTTGAGATTGCATGAATATGTATTGCACAATGCTATGTTCGATTCGGGTGCCTCGCACAATTTGATGCCAAAGGCGATCATGGAAAAGATGGGACTAGACATTACAAGGAAATATCATGATTTGTATTCATTTGATTCCAGTCATGTGAGATGTATCGGACTCATCAAAGATTTGGTTGTTAGCTTAGACCAAATTCCAGCGAAGAATGTCTTGATGGATGTGGTTGTGGTGGACATTCCTCTGCGCTTTGGGATGCTCCTTTCAAGATCTTGGGGGGAAAAATTGAAAGGTACACTACAGTTAGATTTCTCGTATGCAGCAATTCCAATCTTTGGTCAAATGAGAAAGTTATATCGAGAGAAGAAGATGAAATACATGATAACCAGCAAAGAGAAGCCAATCAATCATCCTGTAAATTATGTAAATACCAACTTAGAGTCTTTTGTGTTGTTTGCTGATAGTTTAAATGATATAGATAGTCAATTAGTTCAGGTGGAAGATATACTAGAAATCACTGAGAATTTTAGAGAAGTTCTGCAAAAAGAAAGAAGAGAAAAGCAAACTACTGTGGAGCAATCAGCTAAAGTCAATGGGCAGCAAACAGGAAAAACAAAGCTGGTGCAATTTCAGCATTTAGAGGATGATGAAGATGGTCTTTGGACCATGGATTTTGATGGCGCAGTAGGTAGTGATGGTGTTGGAATTGGTGTTTGGATTCACAGTCCATTTTCCGCTACGGATAAGGTTCCAAGCAAAGTGAGAGTGTGTTCCTACAAGCTAGCATTTGACTGTTCTAATAATGAAGCGAAATATGAGGCTCTAATTGCTGGCCTTAAGATTCTTAGAAAGCTGAAAGTGAAAAGGATTGCAGTCTATGGTGATTCAGAGTTTTGGTGATTTACGCAGGTTAAGGGTGACGTTTTGGCCAGGCGATCCTCGCATGAGGCTTATTGTAATGCAGTCTTAGAATATTCTGAAGTATTTCTGTTTCATCACCTTTTAATGTTGCCTCGCATACAAAATGGTGTGCTGATGGACTTCTAAGGCAGCAGCAATTTAAAAATTCCATGAATTCCAGCACAGTTCGAGATTCATGTGAAACACGCCCCCCGTCTAGGACAATCACATATTGCAAGTGCTTTCAGGATGACGAAGAAATTCATTTCTGTAGAATAAGGGTTAAGTTTAAAGACACCTCCATAGATACAGAACATGATGATGGTAGTGATGACATACAAATAAATCAAATGGAAGTACTGTAACTTAAATATAACATCATTCCTAAGGGATTGATTCCTTTGGAGGAACTCTTTGACCAAGATGATGTAGCCCGTAAACCAACATTGAGCCCAACTGAAAAAGGTGTTGAAGAGGTAAATATTGGGACAACTGAGAATCCCAAGATGATAAAATTATCAAAGTCATTATCACCAAAGGTAAAGGCAGAGTATGTGAAGTTGTTGTCTTTATTTTCTGATGCTTTTGCGAGAGATTACTCAGATTTAAAAACATATGACACTAATATCATTCAGCATACTATCCCCATTAAACAAAATCAGAAGCCTTTTCGTCAAAAGTTGAGGAGAATTAATCCGAAGCTGCTACCATCGATTGAAAAAGAGGTAAATAGGTTGTACAAGTCAGGGATCATCGTGCCTATCCAATTTTTAGATTGGATATCAAATTTGGTGCCCGTGAGAAAGAAAACAGGTGAGATCCATTTATGTATCGACTTTAGAAATTTGAATAAGGTTTCATTAAAAGACAACTATCCGCTGCCAAAAATGGACCACATATTGCAGTGAGTAGTTGGAGCATCAAGGATGTCACTACTCGACGGCTATTCAGGATATAATCAAATTTTAATGCATGAAGATGATCGTGACAAGATTGCTTTTACCACTCCATGGGGAACGTTTCATTATGAAAAAATGTCATTTGGTTTGAAGAATGCAGGAGCCACCTTTCACCGTGCAATGGACATGGCTTTAGCCAACGAGAAATATGTATTTTTGGTTGTTTACCTTGATGATTTAACTGTGTTTTCAAATTCTGATGAAGAACATTTATATCATTTGAAAGTTGTTTTCCAGAAGTGCAGAAAATATGGCATTTCGTTGAATCCGAAAAAGAGTCTTTTTGCATGGATGAGGGCAAGCTCCTTGGCCACATCATATCAAAAGATGGCATCCGTGTTGACGCTGCACGTGTTGAAGCCATCTAGCAAATTGAATAGCCCCGGAACAAGAAAGAAATACAGTCCTTTTATGGTAAAATGAATTTTCTGTGTCGTTTCATTCCAAATCTTGCTGATCATCTAAGAGAAATCACGAATATGTTGAAAAAAGACATTCAGGTAAAGTGGACAGAAGAGGCGGTGAAATCATTCAATTCAGTAAAACTATCTCTTTCTTCAGCTCCTATTTTAATTAGCCCAGACTACACGCAGGATTTCATTTTGTTTTTGTTTGCTTCTGAGCACACTTTAGCAGCTGTTTTAATGCAGAAAAGGGATGGAGTTCAGAAGCCCATTTCTTTTTTCAGTCGGATTATAAGGGACAGAGCATTGAAATACAATATTATTGAGAAATAAGCACTTGCGCTTGTAAAAGCCTTAAAATATTTCTGTGTGTATATATTACATTCCCACATTATTGCATATGTTCCTAGTGCAGCAGTTAAAGATGTTTTGGTACGGGTAGATCCAGAAGGAAGACGGGGTATGTGGATCACTGCGTTGTTAGAATACGATGTGGAGATTAAACCAACCAAGCTGATCAAAGGACAAGGACTCGTCAAGCTCATGGTTGAAACAAATCTGCATGCTCTAGATATAAATTTGATCACTGCCATGTCCAATGAAGATGAGGAGAGCATGCCATTTTAGGTATCTTATATTTTTATTTCTTCCCCCTAGTATGCTGACATCTTATACGTACTTCAGAATTTATCTCCACCTCCCGGGATGCCTAGAAATAAGAGTAGAACATTGAAGTTGAGAGCTGCAAAGTTTTGCATACTGAATTTTGCATTGTATTGGAAAGACCCTCGTGGAATGTTATTGAATTGTTTGGTAGAGGAGGAAGCCAAAATAGTTTTGGAGGACTTTCATAGAGGAGATTGTGGGGGCCATTTGTTTTGGAAAACCACAGCGAATAATATTCTAAGGGCAGGGTATTATTGGCCTTCTTTGTTTTCTGATGTATATAACGCTGTTAAGAATTGTCATGAATGCCAAATTTTCGAAGGGAAGCAGAAACTACAGCCTTTGCCTCTCAAACCAATTGAAGTCAGTGCACCATTCCAACAGTGGGGATTGGATTTCATCAGGGAAATCCACCCAGCATCCTCCAGACAACATAGATGGATATTAACAGCGACGGACTACTTCACGAAATGGATCAAGGCCATCCCCACTCAACAGGCTACGGATGCGGTAATTTTTTCTTTTCCTGAAAATAATATTCTGTCATGTTTTGGGTGTCCTAGTAAGATAATCATAGATAATGCAGTGGCCTTCAAGTCTAAGAGGATGGTTGAATTTTGCTATAAGTACAATATCATCTTGGGACATTCGACCGTATACCATCTGCAAGGAAATGGCTTGGCGGAATCCTCAAATAAGTCCTTGATAAACATCATTAAGAAATTGTTGGAAATCAATAAAAAGGGCTGGCACAAGAAATTAGTGAATGCACTGTGGGCTGATAGGGCAAGTCAGAAAAAGTCTATTGGCATGTCTCCTTTCGAGTTGGTGTACGGGATAGACACGGTTTTTCCTATTTCGCTTGTTGTCCCGGTAGTCAAATTGCTTCAGGAAGCTGGTAGTGAGGAAGATCCCATGCAGCGAAGGATTAATCAGATGATTCATTTACAGCAGACACGGGAGGAGGTATTTTAAAATACTTTCAAGTTGCAGGAGTGCATCAAAAAGATTTATGATAGGAAGACAAAGGCAGATAAGTTTTAGCTAGAAGATGTGGTTTTGAAATGGGATGCTCGGAATGACGATAAGGGAAACCACGACAAATTTGAAAACCTATGGAAGGGTCCTTTCAAGATTGCAACGTATCATGGTCAAAACACGTTTCTTCTCAAGGAAATGAATGGAGATGATTATCCTAGAGGGCCAATCAATGGTCGGCTGCTAAAACGATACCACTTCGAAGTATTTTTTGTTGATTTCATCATCATTGTATATATCGTTTTACTTCTGTTTTATTGCAAGTGTGTACTGATATTTTATCTTCATTCTGGGGCTTGAAGCGAAGGCTATAATTCTGAAGATGGAGGTTGGTCAATTTAAAAGTTTGTCAAGTCATTTTTGTCAGTCTTTTAGTGTAAACATCGAGTCAGTTTTGGTCAAAATTCAGTCGGTTTTCAATCAAGTTTGCAGTCAATAAATGTATTAAAAGTCTTGTGTTATCTGTTGAAATAATGACTCCATTACCCAATGGATGAAGGCACTATCTAACTCCCCCAGAGATCTACCATTCTTGGCATCTCCTCGGAGCCACCATCCCCATTGGAGCCAATGTTAGAGTCGGTCCTTACAGCCCTCCGTTAGAGATCAGTTCGCTTTTTGCATATCATTCTTAGGTGTCTCGCTCGTTCCACTTCATTGCATTTCGCTAGGGGCATGCCATTAATTAACGAGAGGGTCTGGTCATCTTGTCTTTCCTCATGCTTGTACCTGCAGAGAAAATTAAAATTCCTTAAAAATCACTGAAGATTCAAGTCATGTCATTACAATCATAAATGATTATTTTCGTCAAAGAGAGTCTTTAGTCCTAGGGTCTAGGGTTTCAAGTCTTTGGAGACATGTGATAAAAGCTCGCAGGTCAAGAGGATTGTTTTGAAAGCTTTCTATTTTATATTTTTATTCCCAAAAACATTTGAAGACATTTTTTTAGTTCAAAACTATGTTTTGAATTGGAAACTGTCAAATTTAATTTTTGTAATATTGATGTATTTGTTTCACCATAAGAAAATTTCACAGCAAGCCTCTGATGTTTGCTAAAACCAAATGCCAAAATCTCTGCAAAAAATCAAGACATTTCATCAGTCCAAGTTTCAAAAAGCCAAAAGAAAATCATTGTATTAAATGAGCGAATGTCGAAGTGTCAAACATTATAAGAGTGGATCATGGAGTAAAATTAAAATCAAATATGATGTGATGAGATATTTTCTTCACATAGAAAATATGGTAAACAATTTCATTTGCACCAAATCTCAAGGCAAAAGTTAAGTTTGAGCTATCGAAGGTCGAAGATACAATTTTCATAGCCCTGGACTGTATTGAAGGTGCGTGCGACACATACAAGGTGCGCGCTACGCGTATAGCCTCCCCTATCTTTGCAAAAATACATGGGCGCTACGCGTATGGTGTGTGCTACGCGTTGGGCCAACACGCTGCGCACACAGTCACAAACCCAAAAAATTGTTGTTTCTTCATCCAAATTCGTGCCAAATCGCCTCCAACTATTTGCAAGTAGGTTTTTATCTTTTCTCAGTGAATTTTGGATATCTTCATGGTGTTTTGAATGTAGAGAAACAAGTGTTTAAGATGAAGAAATGAAACCCTATGTTTTTTTTTCCAAATTCACTTCTTAGGGTATTGAATCAAATGTAAGGGACTGTCTGGGGGTTTTTTCAAACATTGCAATTGATCAATGGCTATGTCATTTTTTTTTAATGGTGCTCATGCTCACTATTAACCTCAGCCCAACGCTCTTTCATGTCCATTACATCTCTGCTATCTTTGTTACAGTCATTGCCATTTTTACACCATAGTTCCATGTAAACTCAGTTGACTATTTCATTATGGCTCTTTTATGATGCTTTGGTACATAGGCAACAGGCAACATATTTGGATTTTGAAGCTTACATTGAAACTTTTGATTCCACTACACCTATATCAACATAAATATTTCTGACATTTTGTCTTTTAAAAGTCATGTTAGAGACAGATTCAGTTTATGAGCAGGAGTATGATAGTGATTCCACAACTGAGGGTAATGTGCCACGGAGGTCTCACAAAGGTGGCAAAGGTGGTAAGCATCTCAAGGAAGAGCCTACTTCTTTGGCTTAATTGCAGGCTTGCCTGCTTGCAATGGATTGTTTTCAGCGTCAGTCATGTTTCCAATACTGTGAGATGATCTCACAAACCCACCATCATCATGAACTAGACCGTCTTTGCGTTCTACATTTACATGATGGTCATGTAAACCTCGTCGGAGTAAATTTCATTTTGTCACCAGAGATTATTGCTCAGGCCACCGGGATACCAAATATAGGAGAGAAATGGAACAAACGTCAGCAGTTAGAGAAATTCTACTATGAGCCATACATCAAACCTGGGTATACGAGACACTTGAGCAGGGTTTTTCCTTTCAGATTCCTGAGAGATGAGTATGCACCATTGATGATACTCATCATTCGGTATTTCAGTTGCGAGGGCATATTCTCACGTCTCTATGCGTACCATGTCCTTTTGTTGATGCATTTCACAAGGGTACGTATGATGAACATTTTGTACTTCATGTATCGCAATATAGAGAGGATGATGATTTTTGTATAGAAGAAGACCCCAGCAGAGCAGCATAGAAGTATATATCATTACACACTGATCAAGATCGTAGTGCTACATCAGTTGACACAGCAGGGCATTACTTGGGAGGATTTTATCTCCCGTGACATCTTCACAGCACCACAGCTGCTTCTTGAAGTAGTTCATGATGAGGGAGA
>APFE030741560.1:0-30171 GCA_000404065.3 Pinus taeda
CTCTAACCCCCCAGTTCACTACGTAGGTTAGTCGTGGAAAGAATATAACACAACCCAACAATAATAAAATAATAAAACTACTTTTCCAACTAGTATTTTCAACTTATCTCCCTCAGGTTTTACTCAAATTTTGAGCGGTAGTACTCATTGGATGAAAAATTTAATTCCTCATCCAAGGAGTACCCATGTTGCATACTTTCGATGGACCCTACTCTACGAAAAACGAGAAATATATGAAAAAACGTGATTGCAATAACATTTTTCATGTATTTCTCATTTTTCATTTACCAAGGTCCATTAAAAGTATGCAACATGGGTACTCCTTGGATAAGGAATCAAATGCTTCATCCAACGAGTGTTTCCACTCTAAATTTGAGTAACCCCATAGGGAGATAAGTTGAAAATACAAGTTGAAAAAATAGTTTTGTCTTTTTTCCCTCTAAAATTTGATGGTGTAATCTAATATTATTTTATTATTTCCACTATTATTTTATAATTTCCTAAGGAGGCCCATTTTAGATCTCAAAAATCCCCTAATGTGGATGCATGACCATCATGAGGGTAAGTATGCTAGGTAAAGAACACCTTTCAAAGTAAACCTCTTAGTAGAGTTTGGAGGACTACTTGTCATTGTCATATCATCCTGTCCTTAGTAATATGCAAGTGCACAAACACGAAAAGTCATTTTATGTGTTTCTTCGACATTTCTTTCTTCCTTTTCACTTGTTCGACCAACTGTTATCTTCGGCATGTTGACTGCTATGTCATGCTTGTGACCTCGTTCCATTAATGTTGAAGGTTTGTGTTTGAGTTTTGTTCGATATGTAAGCATCTATCACACTCACACACGATGTTGCAAGCACTGTCACGTAAGTGTTGTCACGGTCATCCAAATTTATATTCGAAGTATCACACTTGTCACTTTCACCATTTGACAGTCCCTGAGTTAGCCACACTGAGCTATATTGTCTTGCTGGTTCGAGATGTCTTGTCATCAATGTAAAAAATGACCACATCAACATGTAAGGGAGACCATCCAATCAAATCCCCAATGAAGATCTTATTCATTTGATGTAGTGGTTCCAATTGGTTCAATTGGGTCCAGTTACCCTCTCTCCCTCTTTGTTAGATTATAGTATGTCTATTACTTTCCAGGAGAGAAAGAGAAATCAAATCTTCCCTCTTGCGGATCTCTTGCAATAAAGTGATCCTTAAGCTAACTCTATGGCTTAGCCAAACAGAAACTAAGGTTTTCCCTTGCTTAAGGGGACTTCTAGAAATGCAGAATTAAATCTAAATGTAGATTTACTCTAATATGCAAGTAAAACTAATCTCATATCGAATTTAGAAAATTGATAGCCCTCTCTTAATTCCAGAGCAGATGGACTAACTAAACAGGGGAAAAGGATTGTTTATATGATTGAATTCATTATATATTTTTCATTAATTAAAGTAGTTCATTTAATTAATGAAAGAGAAAACAAAATGGGAATGTATTTAAACAATAAATAGTTATTGCTGAATGCATTCATATTTCAATGAATTTGTAATAATTCTAATTTTGTTCTTCTTCTCAGAGATAGCTCTTACAAAACTTCAATAGCATAAAATAATTTATATGAAAATAACTTTCAATATCATAATACAATAAACTATTTAGAACAATAATTAAAATCAATTGCAGAAATTCTAATAACAAAAGGATTAATTTTCATCTTAGACAATAGTGCACATGAAATGAAAATGATTTAAAAGCATACCAAAATATCATTACAATATTTTGTAGTCCTTGATCAATTTCATCTCCTTGGATAAATTGCTAATAGTAGTGCAAAACAACCTTATTTTTCAGGGCTCAGACTGCTCCATCTCTCCATAATTCAACTCACAGCACACTACAAAAGTGCAAATGCACAACAAGCAAAATCATAGAGTTTTCCCCAAAACTTAGATCTAAATTTTTTGCGTCACCTACAGTTATCATATCCTATTACAATAGTGCTTTCAGAGCCTTTAGTTTTAGAGAAGAGGAACCCCTTCCTCATTCTAAAAATTGTTATTTAATAGTTACAATAAGTCACCAAAATAGAGAAATGTTGAGAGTAGTTTCGAAACCCTGAATTAGAGCTGCAAATTTGATCTGAAAATGGGGCACTTAGGCTTTTTGTCTAACTTACAAGAAACTCTCCCACTTCCAAAGCTTAAATATTCCCAAGTCCTTATGGTTAACCAATGCGGAATTAATAATGTGCTTCAAAATAAGGTGCATGCTTATGGTTGTTTTAAGTTGTTTATGTGTTGTAAATTGATTTTCTTAGACTGATATAAAACCTATAAGAGTGAAACAATGCAAAAAATAGCAAACACACATAAGACAACAATTTAATTAGGATTTCACCAAAATCTCTTGGGCTACATCTCCGTGAGCTCGACTAGGCTCTTTGGGATTATGGTATAAGTCCTTTTACAAGCCATTGGCTCAACTCCATTGTTTTACATAGAAACAATGGGTTTAGACACCATTTTATCCCTGGCTCTTGAACCTATCAGCTTTATGGCTCTCGGCTCTCACTCTGGCTTTTAGCTCTAGCTCTGACTCTCGGCTCTGGCTCTTGGCCCTAGCTCTGGCTCTCCGGCTCTGGCTTTCACTCTGGCTCTTCGGCTCCGGCTTCTTTGGCTTTTTGAAACCTTCAATTCTCTGGCTTTTCACTTGACCTCCAAGTGACTCCAAAGACTCCCTCAGCTGCTCTACATAGCAACTTTTCACTCTCTCTCTGCTCTCTGCCTTTAGCTTGCAACTGCTCTCCCCTCAATTGAGCTCTCTGGGCTCCTTTGAGGCATTTTCCTGGCTTTTCGGCTTCCCCAACCATTTCCCTGCGTTCAATCATTCCCTTGCGGCTTTGTGGCTTCTCTGCGTTGTCTGTTCGACTGGCCATCTAGCTCTACGACTTTGTGGCCTTCAAACACCTCATTGTCTGCAAACAAAACCTACTTGTAGCGTGGAATGATGATTTGGAGCTATTACAAGGGATCGGGGCCATTTTCCACGCAATAAGCTGAAAATAGATAAAAATCCATTACACAGGTATTTTCTTGCAAATACACTATCGGGCTTGTTTTTCTGACTTGAAATCCCATTCAATCATCCCTAATTCCCTATCAGGTCTGCCAGTAGGCGTTATATCACATCGCACAGGCATATTGTGTAAAAGGCCAAATACACGAGAAATCATTGAAAACCCATAAAAATTGTTTTATTGGATTTCAAAACTTATCACATCTGATTTATAATCATTTCAGGTTCGCCTTTTATCGCTAGTGCAATCCCCACCATCGATCTATGGGATCTCAGATCATCGATCGATATCCAACTTCAGATGGCTTAGGAGTACAGGGGTTACCCACCCGAAAAGGTGGTTTTCCTCTCTCCTCCACCAGCCACGTGTCGACCAGTGTGTATAAGCAGGTGGAGCCAACCCAAAACCATTTACCGCTTAAGGCCTACCCAAAATCCGCCTTTACAGAACTCAAATTATATAGATCACACCTAAATTTCCCTTTGGGTCTGGTTTTATCGCTTTGGGGGCTTTTTCCTTTGTATTTAGATTTTTACACTGAAATGTGTGTTGATTGATAAAAGGTGCCTTTTAAAACTACTATATATCCCACATTAATTATCAACCCAGGAAAGTCCTCTTATTTCAAGAGTGTACACAGTATGTGGCTGCTATTAATTTAGAGAGTAATGTTTCCTAAATTCTAGTATAGATCTTTAAATACAAGAGTAAATTGATGCATCTAATAAATTCTAATTGCAATTAAAAACTCAATCCTCTAACGAAATCAAATCTTTCAGCAATTCAAGTAGTAATCAACATTAGTTGAGAGTACAGTAACAATAACTCATCTCTTTTGAACTCGTTTTAATCTAAATCAAGCTCAATCTTTATTAAATAATCCTGATAGCAATGATATCAATCTGAGAGTCCAATAGCGATAATCAAACTCTTTGCAGTTGATTAAATCAATCCAAATACTTATCTAAGTAACTTAACCTGTAATGAAGAAAAACTTGAATTAAACAACAATATTGTAAATCATATAAACCAAAGATATACTGTCAATACAAGAAACAACTAGTGAAGGAAATAAAATCACAGAAAGTAGGAAAATTATCAAACCAATCACACTTGCAAGAATATGAAATGTATAACGCAAAGAAAGTAGTTAAATCCACCAAAGTTCGGGCCCTTAGTCGCCAGCAAACACTGCTAAGTTACTTCAGATAATGCGAGAGAACAACAACTTCAATTATGTATTAATCATCGAACTTAAAGAGAATTAAAATATATTCGTATTCTTTTGAAGAAATAACAACAAGAATTCAAGTTCTGCAGGAAGGCAAGGAGGAAGGCAGTTCTTCCCAGGAAAACCAGCCCACCCAGGAAGGGAAGTCCCTTTATGACGGAACTCAAATGTTATAAATCCGCACTGATAAAGTCGCCGTGTCCAGCATATTATCACCCCTTTACATCGCTGCGATGCGATGTATCACAATCGCAAGTCACATAGGCTCGAGGGTCCAACCTTTGCCTCATGCCATCGCTGATACCGATTTGTCGATCCGATCATCGGCAATCGACATATCGCATAGCTCGGGGTCCCTCCATTGCACACAAGCCTATCTCCGATCCGGTATATCGGAGATTAGCAATCGGGGGTTTCTCCCATTTCCACTTCAGTCTACCTCTTTGACCCTTCTCCGATGCGATTTCCCTTTACAAGGGGTTTTTTTTCCATTTTTAGGGGATTTTTCCTCTTTTTCCAAAGAACAAAGCCCATCTTCTTTGAGCGATAACTTCTCCATCCTAAGTCCATTTTTTCCCATTCAAGTTGTAGTAGATTCAAAATGAAAAGATCTCTGCAATGGGGCTATGTCCAAGAACTTCCTTTGACTTTCATTTTCCTTTATGAGGAACACTTAGACTTAGAAGTCTATCCAAAATCCATTTTGGATCACGCCTTCCCACTAAAAGAACTTTTGGTCTCCAAAAGACTGATATATTGATCTGAACAGTACCTGAGAGTAACAACACCCTCTTCTTTTAGCCTCCATACACTTTCCTTTCATAGTGCCTCCGAACCAAAGTCTCTGACCACTTCCCTTCTTGGATGGGTTGGTTTTCCTGGGAAGAATTGTCTTCCTCCTTGCCTTCCTACAGAACTTCTGTTGAAATGGTCATAGAAGGTGTTTTGAACTTCTTTGCCTTGATCATTGATCCAAGGTGGCTCAAACAAATGTGAAGTACATCTGCTCCACAAAACTTTCATTTGTACCTGTTTGAAAAGTTGTCAACAACAACAGAAACACAGACAACAACTGGATGGCCTAAACTCCTGCTTCAACAAAAGAAACAGATTTTCACATCTTGTGGACACCTCCATG
The DNA here is from genome assembly GCA_000404065.3 of Pinus taeda. Lineage (NCBI taxonomy): Eukaryota > Viridiplantae > Streptophyta > Pinopsida > Pinales > Pinaceae > Pinus > Pinus taeda. Next base: position 5,447 of record APFE030741560.1, read on the forward strand.
TCTTACATTTGCATACATATGATGGACTAGATAACAAGCCCACAAAACATGCCTTTAAACAAATGACCCTTCAAGTCAAGGATGTAGAAAAAGACCATTAGGACTCTTTTTCAAAAGATGAAACACTTCATCATCTCATGCATGTCAAAGCAACCAACCCTTCAAAATAATTACACATACATGTTCAAATACAAGGATAACATCAACATCCCTATGTTCATGCACAACATTCTCATGCATGCATTTCATCTTCCCACTTTTGCTTAAGCACACTGTGATTTCAAAGCTGAAATGAAATATAATGTTGCAGCAACAAAGTGAGTCTCCCACTCAACTTCTCCATTCACCTACTTGGTAAAATCCTACAACTGCATCCTCATTAACAAAGAAATGCAAATAGATGCATCAATAGATATGCAACCTTAATCGGATAATAGCTCTAACCGTTTCTTACCAATCCCTTTCAATGGTACTACTTTTGTTTGCACATCAGCATGAACATGTGAATCATCCTAAGACACATTAGTCATGGAATCTTCCTTTCCATGCCTACCATCTTCTCTTTCCACTTTCTTCAGCTTTGGTGGAAGCATTGTTGGATTCAATGTCCAACATTTTGCAGCAAGATGTCCTTGCTTATGGCAGTAAGTACACTACATGTGCATCCTCTTGACAACATGATTTGCCTTGTCCAATGGAACTTTGCCTTCTTGCTTTTTCTCCTTCAAAAGTTTCCTATATGTGGCCATTCTCTTCCAACATCTAGAAACATTATGGTTATCCAAACCACAAAAGGAACATGTAATTCTTTTCCCATATCTATGTGGAAATTTATCATGCTTTGCACAATCAAAAGGAATATGATTGGAACCAGATTTATACCTGCCTCTTTCACCTTTATTGCCTTTATGAGGAGGTGAAGTAAATGAAGAAGTGGCTCCCTTTGGAACACCATCAATCTCTTCAAGGCTGTCAGAGTCTTCACAACTATCTAGTTCAAGTGTGTGCTTCTGAACACCTACATTCTGCAAATGATGTTTCAAGCCATTGCATTCCTCCTAAATACAATCTTCACACTCTGCAATGCAACCCCTTCTTGGAGTTTTTTCAATGGCCTTCATGGCAGCTTTGGAACACTTTCCATAAGACTGTCCATAGCTAATACCCAAATACTTAGGCCTTTCCCCGACCATTTTTGGTTCAACAATACCTTGTGCATGCTTTCCCAAGCCTCTTCCTTCATAGCCCATCTTGGAAATTAGCTTGGAACCTATGCCTTTGGTATATTTTCAAAAGAACCAATATAAGCATTCTTAGAGGAATTTGAAGACAAAATGGAATGGTTACCTCTTCTTCAATCTGATACTTGACTAAGGCTTCTTGGGCAACAAAGAGTTGTGTCTCCAACTCATGCATCCCTCTCAGGTTCATATTTGCAATATGAAGTTGCCTCTCCATTTCCTACAATTTGTCAGTAAGCAACTGCTTCTCTTCCTTCATGGAATTCAACTACTCTCTAAGTATGATGCTCTTTCTTCCATCCTCATACATTTCTCTCACCATATCCATCGTGGTGGACAAGTCTTGCTTCATGTCTTTATCAAAGAGTATTGTGATGAAGAAAGAAGAATTTGAGGACTCACTTGTAGAAGTAGTCATTATGCCAATGAACAAAAGAACTTCAAACAAGATTAACAAGAGCTTATTTAGCCCTTCTTCCTTCTTACCCTTCCTGGAATGAGCTATCAATAGCTTTCCCTTCTCCTCTGCAAACTCAGATAAGAGTCAGTCTGCAAACAAGCATACAATCATCCTCTGACTGTTTAAACAGCTTTCAGACAAGAAAACTTTGCTCTGTCAATCAAGCATTCTGATATAACCTTCTTTGAAGGTGTGGTTAATCAAACTTAAGCTCTGATACCACCTAATCTAAAAATGGGGCACTTAGGTATCTTGTCTAACTTACAAGAACCTCTCCCACTTCCAAAGATTAAATATTCCCAAGTCCTTATGATTAACCAAAGTGGAATTAATAATGTGCTTCAAAATAAGATGCATGCTTATGGTTGTTTTAAGTTGTTTATGTGATGTAAATTGATTTTCTTAGACTGATATAAAACCTATAATAGTGAAACAATGCAGCAAATAACAAACACACATAAGACAACAATTTAATTAGGAGTTCACCCAAAACTCTTGGGCTATGTCTTCGTGAGCTCTAGTCAACTCGAATAGGCTCTCTAGGATTATGGTATAAGTCCTTTTACAATCTCTTGGCTCAACTCCACTGTTTTACACAGAAACAATGGGTTTACACACCATTTTATCCTTGGATCTAGAAGCTCTCGACTTTTTGGCTCTCGGCTCTAGCTCTGGCTCTCGGATCTGGCTTTGGCTCTTGGCTCTAGCTCTTGGCTCTGGATCTAGCTATTCAGCTCTTGCTTTGGCTTTGGCTCTTTGGCTCTGGCTTCTTTGGCTTTCTATAACCTTTAGTTCTCTGGCTTTTCACTTGACCTCCAAGTGACCCCAAATACTTCTTCAATTGCTCTGCGCAGTAGCTTTTCACTCTCTCTCTCTGCTCTCTTCCTTCAACATGCAATTGCTCTCCCCTCAATTGAGTTCTCTGGGCTCCTTTGAGCAATTTTCCCAACTTTTCAGCTTCCTCAACCATTTTCCTACGTTCAATCATTCCCCTGTGGCTCTGTGGCTTCTTTGTGCTGTCTGTTCGACTAACCATCTGGCTTTGCGGCTCTGTGGCTTTCAAATTCCTCATCGTCTGCCAAAAATGTCTGCTTGTAGTGTGGAATGATGATTAGGAGCTGTTGTAAGGGATTGGGGCCGTTTTCCAAGCAATACGACGAAAATAGAGAAAATTCCATTACACAGGTATTTTCCAGAAAATACACTATCGCGCATGTTTTTTGGACTTTTAATCCCATCCAATCGCCCCTAAATCCCTATCGGGTCCACCATTATGCATTATATCGCATTGCACAGGCATGTTGGGTAAAATCCCAAATACATGGGAAATCATTGAAAAACCCATAAAAATTCTTTTATTGGATTTCAAAATTTATTGCATCCGTTTTATAATCATTTTGAGTCTGCCTTTTGTCACTAACGCAATCCCCACTGTCGATCTACAGGATCTTTGATCAATGGTCGATATCCAATTTCGGGCAGCTTAGGAGTACGGAGGTTACCCGTCCGAATAGGCGGTTTTCCTCCCTCCTCCGCCAACCACGTGTCAACCAGTGTGTGGAAGTGGGTGGAGCCAACCCAAAACCATTTACCGCTTGAGGCCCTCTCGAAATCTGCCTTTACAGAACTCAAATTATATAGCTCATGCCTAAATTTCCCTTTGGGTCCAGTTTTATCACTTTGGGGGCTTTTTCCTTTGTATTTCAGTTTTTACACCAAAACGCGTTAATACACGAAAAGTCCCTTTATGGCGGAAATCAATTTTTTTAAATCAGCGCTGATAAATCCATCGAGTCCGGCATATCGCATAACTCGGGGTCCCACCATGGCACATCGGCCTATCTCTGACTCGATATAGTGGAGATCAGCAATTGAGGGTTTCTCCCCTTTCTGCTCAAGTCCACCTCTTTGACCCTTTTCTGATGCGATTTCCCTTGATAAGGGTTTTATTTTTCCATTTTTAGGGGATTTTGCCTCTTTTTCCAAAGAACAAAGGCCATATTCTATGAGTGATAACTTCTGCATCCTAAGTCCATTTTTGCCCATTCAAGTTGCAATAGATTTAGAATGAAAAGATGTCTGCAATGGGGCTATGTCCAGAAACTTCCTTGGACTTTCATTTTTCTTTGTGAGGAACACTTAGATTTAGGAGTCTATCCAAAATCCATTTGGATAAAAATTCCCCATTTTTCTCTTTGCTGGTCTCTTTTCATTGCTCCAAAGTGTCTGATATTTTAACTTCTCCAGTTGTACTCCTGCTATAAAACAATCAAAGCCAAAATAAAAATAAATTAAATTGAAAATTAGAAATCAGAAAAACAAACTCTCATGAGATTGCTATATTAAAATAAATAAAATCTAAAGAAATTCCATGCTACAATTGCTTCAAGTGGATCTAATTAGGTTTTGAGTATTGTTGGGGAATGAATTAGCTGCAACAGTTTTCCCAAGCCAATGAAATTTGCCCAAATCAAAAAATCAATTGTTGTTGCAAATTCGTCGCTTTGTCTTCTGCTGAAATTTTGGGTCATTAAATTATTAAATATGCTAAACTTATCATTCCTAGATTATTCTCCTCAGTCTTATATTTCCAACGAGCTATTGTGAGCTTCATTTGGCCAAGCAAATATTGTGATATTCTTTTCCAAAAATGAAATGTTAAAATTATCAGAAATTTAAAAAAAATGCACGCCTTGAACTAAAATTACGAATTTTTAATTAAAATTTCTAATGTAAAATAAATTAATAATTAAAATCAATTAATTACAGTTATCAATTATTTAAATATATACAATTTAATTACAATTATAATATTTAATTAAATATATAAAAATTAATTAAATTTTATTATAATTAAAATTTATATAAATTTAATTAATTAAAAATATAATTATTTTAATATTAAAAACGAACATGGTGAAAAGATTCGAGAGCTCTGGTGGAAACGAGGGTTTGAAGCTCACGGATTTAGCAGACTAAGGTACTAACTCTGGAGAAGAACATGGCCAGAGTGGTAGAGCTCCACAAAAGGGGGCAAACTCTGACCCGACAAATGGAAAACACGGGGTCCACTGGGACCCCATCATACAAACAAATAATGATGAACAAAACGACAGCACAGGATGGGGTGCAGATAGCAGGTTATAAAAAGTTAGATTAGGAAAATCCAACCAACAAGGGGAAGAAAGGCAATGAAGGTAATAATACTAAAAAATTGAAAGAAAAGGAAGAAAGCAAACAAACTGAGAGTAGAGACAGCAAGAATCCAACCCAAGGACATTTCTCTCATGGAAACAAACAGGAGAAGGAGCAAGCAGGAGCAGGGGAAGAGGCTCTAAATTAGGATAAAGAAGAGCAAAGGGGAATGACATCAACACCCAACAGAAAAAATAACCATGGTCCGTGTAAGCCCAAAGCTACAAAAACCCTAAGGGTTGTGATATCTGATCGGGAGATTCAGTCATATCGAGATCATATGGTCGAACATGCAGTGATATGCAGGTTCATGGGGTTCTGACCAATAGAACAGGCTCTGTATCAGTGGATAAAACAACAATGGAAACCCAGAGGTGATGTAAGATTGCACTTGGGAGCTAAGGGTTTCTTTACTGTTGTTTTTCCAATTTAGAAGACAATGATCGGATATTCGATGGAGGGCCTTATTTCTTTGCCTCCGTGGGTCTTTACATAAGGCCATGGAAACCCAACTTCATACCTGAAAAGGAAACCTTCAAGCAGGTCCCAGTTTGGATATGGATTTTTTCTCTACCGATTGATTATTGGGGACATGCAACTCTAGCACAAATAGGTAATAAGCTAGGGACCTTCATCAAAGCCTCAAAAGCGACATTGAAAAAAAGGTATACCTCTTGTGCTAGAATATGCATGGAAATGGATGTGTCAGGAGCTTTGCATGAGGGCTTATGGCTGGAATACAAAGATGAGGATTATTTCCAAGCCATAGACTATGAGCAAATCCCGTTCCATTGCAGGAAATGCCATGAGCATGGTCATTTAATCAGAGAATTCCCACTGAACAAGGTTGCATGGGATCACAAGGATGACAAAGGAGAGAAGAACAAGGAAATCTTCTCCAAACAGAAAGCCAAACAGAGAGAAAATAGAAAATGCCAAACCAAGGCAAGCACTTCACAAGGAAATATGAGAAATTCTTTCGAAGTCTTGGAAACCGAGATGGAATCAGAGGACAACATTAAAGAACAAGAAACCACGAAAATAAGTAGATCTACAACAGTGCAAAATTTGAAAGAACCGAAGATGAACCCTTTGAGTATCATTCCCCAGGTTTGAGAAACAATAGAGGGGGTTGAAGAAGACTCAGAAATGTTCACCAGTGAAATCAGGAGCGAAGATATGGAATTAAGTGATATACTAGAGTAAGAAGGTATGGATCTACCAAACATGGTTGAGAACTAGAAAAATAAGGGAATGGAACATATATCAGAAGAGGAGGTAAAGAGAATTAATGACATACTCATAGCATGGCAAAGGGCAGAGATGGAGCTGCAAAGTAAGAGCTTGGGTACAACTAAAGGGCTTGGTGTCCGTACATAGGGATTGCATCAAACCTCCACAAGTTCCAAGCATCAAAAAAAGAGAGGACAAAGGACAAACAATGAGGCATTGCAAGAATTGGGACAAATGCTCTTAAATTTCGGTAAGATGAAAGCCCTTGAGGCTTTTTCACTAACCTCCTAAACTCTGTTTAAAATGAAAGTTCTATCTTGGAATGCTAGAGGGCTAAACAGCCAAACAAAATAGCGTCTATTAAAGAAGAAGGTCCAAAAGGAACAACCAGACATAGTGTTTGTGTAGGAAACTAGATGCTCAAGCAACATGGTAGTTAGTATCAGCAAAAAACTAGGTAAGCACATGGAATACTTGGAGACAACTAGCAATGGATGGGAGGGAGGCCTAATCATTTTGTCGAATCCACAAGTAATCCAGCTCCTTTCCTCTAAGGCAATCAGATCCTACATAGCTATAGAAGTTCAAGTAGTAGGAAACTCTGAGACTTATCTTTGTACCAAGGTCTATGGCCCACAGAAGCTAGAGGATAAGCTTCTATTTTTTATAACTCTGCTTAACCTGAAGCTAAGACATCCCCAAGCTAAGGCGATATTTGGAGGTGATTTCAACATGATCACCACACTCATAGAAAAGAGATGAGGTATAAGGAAACTCCACAGAGACTTTGAAGCTTTCCTAGACTTCATTAAGTCAGCCAATCTAGTGGATGTCTTCCCCAGAAGTGGTGCTTTCATGTGGAACAACAAAAGAGGAGGTGAAAAGGAAATAGCCTCTCGTCTAGACAGATTTTTAGTAACAGAAGGTATACTGATGGAAGGAATCATTGTGGAATCAGATATTCTTCCTAGTGGAGGGTTAGACCACTAGCCCATCACATTTACTACAACAATCTAGGGCACTCCTAGAAATAAACCTTTTAGGTTCGAAAACTTCTGGCTCACTCATCCTGAGTTCATTTAGCGAATTGAACGATGGTGGAAAGAACCCTTGGGTATTAAAGGTACCAAAATGTATCGGTTACAGGTAAGCTGAAAAATATTAAATCCAAAATCAAAATATGGAATCAGGAAGTCTTTGGGAATATACTCAACGGAAAAAAGAAACTAGAGGAGCAATTAGAGCATATACATGAAGAATGGATTCAAGGGAACATAAACCAAGAAAATGTGACCAAGGAAAAGATACTTATGCAGGACTAGAAACTACATTTCTAATAGGAGGAAACACTTTGGAATCACAAATCTTGAGTTCAATGGCTTAAGGAAGGAGAACAGAACACGAAATTCTTCCATAGATCAGCAATGGACCACAGGGGAGCCAACAAAATTCTAAGCCTTAAAGATGAACAGGGAACCATGATACAAACACATAAGGAGATCTCCAACCTTCTTACTATTCATTTCAGTAGAATAGCTCAAGAACCTCGGATTGACAGAATGGAGGCCATTGATGAACTTACTTCCTCCATCCCCAAGCTAATTACGGAGGAGCAAAACTTGGCTTTAACTCAGGAAATTACCCTGGAAAAGGTGGAAGAGGCTGTAAAACAAATGCCTAATGATAAAACATCTGGGCTTGATGGATTCACCATCAAATTTTACAAATCTTGTTGGAATATAGTCAAAACAGAAGTCTGGGAGGTAGTGGAGGATTCACGGCACTCAACTTCAATCCTAAAGTCCCTCAATTCTACCTTCCTTACCCTTATTCGAAAGGAGGAGGAAGCTAACACACCCTCAAAGTTTCGTCCAACTGCGCTATGAAATGTCTTATACAAGATTATCTCCAAAGTAATAGCCAATAGAATGAAACCCATACTTCCAGGAATTATTTCGGAAGAGCAATCAGGCTATGTAGAGGGGAGACAGATTTTGGACAACATCTTACTAGCACACGACATGATTCACACACTTCAAACATGAAAGAAAGTAGGTATGATGATGCAACTAGACCTGTCAAAGGTGTATGATAAGGTTAACTGACACTATCTAGAAGAAATATTGAAAGCCTTTGGCTTTGCGGAATAATGGATAGTTTGGATCCTAGCTTTGGTCAAATCCACTAAATTTTCAATACTGGTTAATGGAGCCCCGACTACCCAGTTCTCTCCTTCGCGAGGTCTATGGTAGGGTGATCCTTTATCCCCCTTTGGACGTGATTTTAATGGAAGGTTTAAGCAGACTAATACATAAAGCTAAAGAGGAAGGTGTTATTGAAGGACGTCAACCCTTGCCCTCAATTCCAGCAACTACTCACCAGCAATTTGTTGATGATATGATGTTGCATGGCACTCCCTCAGTTAAAGAAGCTTTGGGTTACAAAATTCTTCTCAATCTCTTCAACAGGGCCTCAGGTATGGAACTAAATCTCTCAAAATCTTCTATCTTCTTTTTCAATAGACACATAGTGGTTCAAAAAATTCTTTCCCCCATCCTAGGCTTCAGAAGAAGCAGCCTCTCCTCGAGATACCTAGGAGTTCCATTAACGGACAAGCCGTGGCAAAAATTGCACTGGGAAAATATTTTGGCAAGCCTGGAAAAAAGATGTCATCATTGGACCCATAAAGCCCTTAACTTCGCAGGAAGATTGGTCTTAACCAAAGTAGTCCTTCAGGCCATTCCACAATACATGTTTTCCATTCTTCCAGCTCCCAAGGGAGTACTGCAGAAGATAAGGGTTATCCAAAGGGCCTTTCTTTGGTTGGGTAATTCAGAGAAGAAGAAATGGTCGTTAATGGCGTGGAATAAGTTGTGCAAACCTAAACATCTTGGAGGACTGAACCTGCAGGACCCATCCACAGTTAACCGTGCTTGTGGTGCAAAATTATGGTGGAGTGGCTAAAAGAACCTAAATTACCCTAGGCCAAACACTGGAAAGAAAAGTACGCTCAAAATCACAGATTGTAGAACTTAATATGAATGCAAGGCACTCTAGAAGGCTCACCAATTTGGAACCTAGTGAGAAATAACCGGCACATAATCCAGGAGAAAAGTTTTTGGGAAATCCATGATGGAAAAACAACCCTTTTCTAGGAAGATGCATGGCAACAACTCCCCAAGCTGGAAAGCCTTGAATTATTAGATATCCAAAGAAGCAACCATGAGTTAGGGAGAACCACAGTGAGTCAGTATTGGAAACCTAACAAAAGTGACCAAGTGTGGAGAACTTGGTTATTCAATGAGATAGATCATCTGACCGAAGTAAAAAACAGTTTAAAGGACCTGTGAACATAGCTAGTCAAGCGAAGGATAAGGAAAGCAGGGGATAGTGACCAATTATGTTGGGGAAAGCTTGAAGGAGGTAAATTCACGCTTATAGAAGCCAAAACATACATAGAAGAGACTGAGCATGAAGAGAAATTCAAATGGCATAGCAAACTTTGGGACGCCCAACTTTGGCCGAAGATCAAAACATTTCTATGTCTCCTAATGCATAGAAAAACGTTAACTTAGGAGAATATATGGAAAAAAGGATTCATGTTTCCTTCTCAATACCCCATGTGTGGAACAGAAGAGGAAACCATGAATCACCTCTTCAACACCTGTGATTGGGCAGACAGTATATGGAAATGGGCGGAAACCATTCTTCAAAGGATGGATTGGGTTAGGAATTCAATTCAAGAAAAAATCGAGAATTAGAGTGTTAATTTCTCCAATACCCAATTGGTTAATACCATTTGGAAACTCATCCCAGGGTTCATAGCATGGCAATATGGAAATAAAGAAACCAGAGAGTTTTTCTAAATGAAATTAGAGGCACAAACCACATAAAAGATATAATTCTTCAAAATATCAAGCAAACGGTTCTTGCCAAAGGAAGAATAGAATAGGACAAAAACATCTCTGGTTCAAACTTATAGATTCTGAAAGCTTTTGACATTGACATGGGAACCTTCGCGTCTTCTTCAAATTGTCGAGAGGAGCTAAATATCAATGTGAATTCCTGGATTCTACTGCCAACAGGCTTCCTCAAACTCAATTTTGATGGAGCCTCCAGGGGAAATAGGGGACTTGCCGACATTGGAGGTGTTCTTAGGGATAGTAAAGGTGGAATTCAACACATTTAGAGTCAAGCACTCGGTGAGGGAACTAACAACGAAATGGAATTTGTAGCACTGGAGCAAGGTTTGAGAATTCTTAGAAGACTGAAAGCAGGAGCCACCATGGTGGAAGGGGACTCTCAACTGGCATTTATGGTAGCAAGGAGCTTGTATACAAGGGCCAAAAAAAGTAAAGTCACTCGGCACTGGAGGCTTGCCAAGGTAGCAAAGATCATTGCAGAACACCTATCTTGCCTGGACGGTTTAATTTTTCATGCAGTTAGACGCAAGGCTAATACAGTGGCAGATCACTTGGCGAATTATGGAATTGATAATCCCTCTACCAACTTAGACAGTTGTTGGCAGGAAATCACATGCACGGAGCTGAGAAACAGGTGCACTCTTCTTTCGAGGCAGGACATCATTTAACGAAAAAAGAGGCTAAGGGGTACGAAGATCTTCCCCTTATGTGGAGAATGACACCACCCAATCGAAGGGACATGGGGATAAGTGTTTGGCAGGCTAAAGGAGTACAAGGAAGGAAGTGGCATTCAATTTACAAGCACACAAGGATTGTTCCAAGGAGCACAATGAACAAATATTATGGGCACCACCGGCATCAAAACATAAAAGAAGACACTTGGCACTCAACAAAATGGTTCAAACATGGCAGACTTAATAATAAGGATTCGGCTTATCAACAAAAATGTGAAAACTGGAGCAGCAATTATTATGAATGGGCGTGTGATCATGAGTTGGCGAGATGGGAAGCCTCAAGCGATTCATGGTTTCCCTCTTCTATAATTACAGACTCCAAATGCAAGAGCAAGGCATTGCTCTCCAATGGAAATCAACATAGTAGCAAGTGTGTTCTTAGAAGGTTTCGTTTCTCTATTCTTTACCATAGAAGAATGGCATGGGAGGGTATCCGAAATGTTTCTGCCAATAAAGAATTGCAGAAGGCTTGGGAGGCATATGAAATGAGGACTTCCCTGAAGGAAAAATGCAAAATTGAGGAATTGGAAGCAATTGTTGCAGAAGAGGAAGAGAACTTGGAGGAACATGAGCTGGAAAAGGAGATGGAATGGTTCTAGGATCCCGACACGGCTACCACTCAAGCAACTCAATTTGTTCACATGCAGGTGGAATGTGGCACATGAAGACAATGTTAGCGAAGGCCATTAGTATGCAAGGAGAATATCTAAATCAGGCTCATCAAGCCATCTTAGTTTTATCCATGGATCATGCGGCTGTTCTGGAAGCCCTGGATTTCAAAATCAATTCTCTAGAGCAGTAATTTGGAAATATCTCCAAAAAATGACTGTGGTGATTAGTCTTCTGATGCATACTATATGCCAGGATGCCTCTGTTGTGGGGGAAGGAGCGGAGGAAGCCACGGGAAACAGTTAGGGGCAGTGTTCGTCTCAGCACCCACCTCTGCCCAGCAAAGCCACCACTTCAGCCAACCAGGAAACCACCACCAAGGATTATATCATTCTCTGACTGTAATGGCTTGTTGTGGGAGTCTCTATGTGCTTTTTTTGTTCAGAATTTGTTTTATTTCGGTTTCGCAAGTTTACTGGTCTACTAGTTGTTTCTCTATTTTCATAGTTTTCTTTGTCTGTCTCAGAGGACCATTTGGTCTACTATATCTCTGTTTTTCAGATGTTAAGATGGATTCCTTATTTTTTTGTCCCAAACCTTTGTCTGTGCCACCTTGCGTGGTGAGCCTGGGGATCATTTTGATAGTCTGGGCAAATGTTAACCATTGTAATCGGGCAAGCGTGTCACTCTTTAGTTTGCACGAGCAGACCTTTTTGTACTCTATGTATCCTATGACTTGATATGAAATGCTGATTTACACCCAAAAAAATGAATGTGGTAAAACGTGCCAAGGTATTAATGGCTATTGGATCCATGTAATGGACCATACTGGGAGGCATAAGGAGCGACTTAGACGAAGAGTCGATGGGAGTCGTAAGGAGGAGGGAGGTATGGATTTTGGGGATATGAATATCGGAGAAATTTTTAAAATGAGTTACGAGAAAGTGAAGTCCCAATATGGGGAATGGTGAAGTATGGTGAGGGAGGTATAAGGAGTCTCAAACATTGGAGGATGAGGCTTTTAGAGTGATTAAAAATATGAGGTATAAGCGATATCAGAGGTGAAATAAAATGAGAGTTACAAGATCTCAAGATTCCAAGATGAGGAGAGGGATTGAGGTGATGAGGTGTAGGTGAACAACAACCATTGTTAACGTTAAATTAAATCAAAATAACTGCAGCCACTTCAATAAGTCTCGACCTTATGAAAACTAAGCCACTGTGTAATTTTAGAATTTCGGGAGTTCTGAAAATTTGGAATTTTAATTCGCTTATGAAATCCAATAATAAATAATGTTAATTTTTTCATATAATCTCGGTTGTGGTGGTTTTGTAAGATTGTTAAAAAAATAAAATAAAAATCAATATTTACAAACAATTTATAAAAAGTTAAAATAATATACATTTTGTACATTTTTTAGCCCACGTAGTAAAAATCATCAAATTTTTTATAAGTACCATTTGTAAACGGTACATTCAAATGACATGAAATGAGAACCGATGGAAAACTATCTAAAAATCAAACGCAATGAATCAATCAAAAGAGAAATTCGAAGAAAACAAAAATCTCGCAAAATTATTGGACACTTAACCAAAAGAAAATATTAAAAGGTGATTTAGCCAAAATTTATGAAAACGGTATTCATTATTATTATGAAGATAATAAGTTAAAAATTGTGCTGTTGCGATTTCACCATAACAATGGTGACACACGAGGAAGAATCAATTATCTTTGGTTAAAGATGATGAACTTCGCTTTACCTAAATGTTAAAAATGAGGAATTTTATTAAGCTGACAGACAGTAAAACATTTACCATGGGTCCCAAAGATAAGCACTCAAAGCAAACTGATTTTAAAGTCATGAATCTGAATTTCGGGAATAATTTAATATTTAAGATTACCTCGTATGAGAAATAGAAAAGGTACAGATAGGAGTTTTTTGATAAAGTATATATTCATTGATATAAATGGTTTCTGACATGGCTTCACTACCAATGATCTTGGTTATTACCTCGACGAAGTTGTCTTTTATGCCATGCAAGCATAGCCCCACTACTTGCGAGCATTCATAGCTTCAACGGGTTTACTATTATTTCCCATGCTTCCCCTTTTGATAACCCTTTTGATAAGCACATTTTTAGCTATGTTTATGATGTACCTGGGTGAAAGAGGTGGGATGGTAAAAGAGACATAATAAAATAGATATAATAATTCCGTAATGTTGACTCCATATCCTTCCCCGTGACTATTCATTCAGAGGCTTTTATAAAGTGAAGGGATGGGATGGATCCATTGAGTTAAACTCAGATCATTTCTTTCCTTGAAAAGATGAACTATATCACTCAGAAAAGATGTATGTTCCTCCATGAAAAAAAAAAATTAAAGCAAGAGGGCTTTAGGATTCCATAAAAATATACCTTTAAGGTAAATGAAACCCATTAAATTGATAGAGTAAAAATTTCCCATGTATGTCAATCAATGTTGGGTGAGAAAAATTCCTTCCAAATAAATCTTGGTGGTATCACCAAAATCAAACTATAACCTATAGAAAAAAGGAAAACTAAATCCAAACTGAAGCGAAAGGAGAAATAAGAAAACTCCAAAAATGTCAAATAAGGAAAGGAAAATGAAAGAAAAACCGAAATTAAAAAGATAACCCCAACAAGGCTAATTATAAATTGTCTAAACAAAAGAGTAAAATACGAAAATAATTTGTGTATTCATCTTATGTTGATATTTTTATGAATCTTATCTTGTAGAGTTATAAGCAATTAGGCTCTCAAACCTTAAGGGGAATAACAATCATGAGATAAAATTAATCCAAAAAGAAGTTTGCGATTTGCAAATTTGTTGGTTTCAAAACAAAGTCTGCATGAGAACATCTTAACAATTTTCTAATAAATCAATGTTTGAGAAACAAATTAAAGTTTTAGTGACTCCCCAATTTAGTTATTTTGATTAACATCGTTACTGCCCGTCCAAAACTTAAAAGCAAACAACAAAGGGATTGAATACCAAATCTAAGTTGGTAGGGGTGTGAATAAATTCTTGAAGTCCTGGAAAATGGAGATTAAGATGAGCAAAACTTATAAAAATTAAATAAAAATGTAAAGAAAAGGAAAAGGATAAAAATGGGCATATGAGGCTTACCATTTGAATAATTTCATTTAATTTTATCTGAAAGATGTCGATTTTATCCAACAAAGATAACCACTTCTTTGATTGGAATTAAAAGCATGAGGAAGTTGTACTCTTCGAAGTTCTCATTGACTCAAACTCATAAATTATTAAAACTAAATTAAAGCAAGTAGTTTAGCTAGAAATATGATGTCTCATGTTCAAAGAATTTGAAGTAAATAATATTCATCAAAAATGAAAATGAAGATGCACTCTTTTGTTAATTGCAAAGGAATTTGTTCTCTTCCTTTTAGATTTCATATCAACTCCAATATTTTCATAAATTCTAAAAAATCAAGACCAAGTCCCATCTTATGTAACTCTGATGTGTATATGGAAAGGACTTGAATCTTTGCATGATAAGTATGGAGCGATATATAAAAAATAAGAGGACCAAAAGGGAATTTGAAATTGACCAGGATCCATTATCTTTGCATGTTCCAAATTTACTTACCAATTTGTCATGTTAACATAATGAATGCTTTGAAATGACAATTACAGAGTTAAACTTGAAAAATAGTATGAAGCAATAAAAATATATGAACATTAACATCATTAAAGCATGCATGCATCAACATGAAAGGAAATAAGTGGAGCTAAAATCCTATAAATATGAACAAGGTGAAAATGACGTCACTCAGATATTGAGTTCTCTGAAAGACTTCAAAATTAGATTTAAATCACATTTACAATATTATGAGATTTTGAGATGATATAGTGAAAAGAGGAATCTGTAACGAAGCAAGATTGTGGGCCATATCAATTAAGTGGGTGATGTCGAATTCGTATTCTCAGATCTCCGATAATATTTAAAATTGGGTTTGTAAAAATGTTCTGAGATTGTGAGAAGATTCAGGGATTCAAGAAAAATGTATTTAAATAACAGTCATGGGTCCAAGCTGAAGGAATGCATACCCAACCATAGTAATCCATGTGCACACACCATCTAGAATGGATATCTCAAAAGTCACTTAGTCACCCCGAGGAGTAAATTATTGAAAATTTGTCAAAATTATAATTAAAAATGCATCCAAGCTCTCAAACATCATGATAACATGGGATTCGGCGTAGAGATATGAAGATAATAAAAAAGGATTCCATGTAAACATAGTTATAGGTCAGACTTCCAAGTAATGAATGAATTGACCAAAGGTCTACGAGGTTATATTTGTCTGATATCTCACTAATTCGAGACATTAAGAGGCTCAGTATAGAGGGAAATAGGAATCTGTATAGGAAATCTCTGAAACCATTTTTTTTATTTAAATCATCTTATGAGATTCCAATATTGCAATGTCCAAGTGAAGAAAATGAAGTGGGAACCATTTTATTAATCAAGCATAATGGCATGACAGATGAGGAAAAATTCCATGTAGACCTTGGGCTAGAAATATCATAATGTATTTTAAAATGTTTCCGCTAAAATGTGTTTTCGAGGTGCCGAGGTATTAAATATCAGATGATAAATCTTGGAATATTTTAAAATACCCTTGATATAATACATACCGAGACTCTGATAAGATTGAAAGTTTGAATTCTTAAGGAAAATATCTTGGAAAATGAAAAACAGAAGATCGGGATTCCAAGATTTACTAGTTAAAGGGTCTGCATCATCTCAAAAGAATTATATGTGATTAAAGCAGATGTAAGATAAAAGAGTGTAGTGCAAAGGTTCAACTCAACCTGACAAATGTAAGATTCAGAATGGGCAAAGATAAAATCATGGATATGATCCTTTTATAACTTGCTGCAAGATTTTTCTTGCAATTTTCCTTTGCTTATGGGCCTTATTTAATTAAACATTTAATAATGTGAGAAGTTGTAAACCCACGAAAAATATGAACAAGAAGGAGTTAAGAATTCCATTTCAACTGCATCATCAATAAGTGGAATATGATTATTGACTCATCTCACAAATTTTCAAAGAAAGGAAATATGAAGAGAAGCATTAATAAAAAGTACAAAAATTCTAATAAGAAAGAAAATACTTCTCTAAACATGTTTACGACTCAGAAAATGTTGGTTGTTTGCTTTATTCTTCTATGTGTATTATTAAAGTAAAAATAAACAGAAAACAACAAACTAACTAAACTAATACTACTCTGCTAAAGCGGCTACAACCACCCTCCAAAATTTTAGCTCGCATGCAAATTTCGGAGCCTACCTTGGGTCCTACAATCGATCATCCTTGGTCAAGCTCCCCTCCTTGATCTTAAGATTTTTTCGTGTTCTCATTTTTATGCAGCATGTGTCATCTTTGGGCATAGGATTTGTTGTTTGTCATGCAAAGGGAATGTTGTTTTGCTTCAAGGGAAAGCATGTGTGCATGAGTGGTTGTTATCGCATAGACATGTTTCACTCTCACTTCACGCGCCCTCGTCTCAAAGGTGTTATCACTCAAATTTTCCCAGAAGTTGTAAGAAGGGGAAAGGTGTCCGAGGTAACTACAAACCAATCTTTTAGATACAGAATCTAGCCAATCTATATCCGGAGAGGGCTTTCTCTTTGAGTTTTAGCTTTGTTTTATAATGTTTTAGGCTAGTTGTTAGACCTTGGGGTTTTGTTTGAATTTGTTGGTGAAGTTCAATAGCAAAGGGGTAGAACTGAATAGTTTAGTCCATTGGGTTAATGGAGTCAGGGAAAATGGCTCAACTGGATTTGGTTTCTCAATAAAGGATGGCTTCACAGGGCAAGATAGTTGAACAAGGAGCAAATAGAGACTTAAAAAGATGGGATGGACTTAAAGGGTTAAAGGGAAATTAAGAATTCTTCAACATGCTTTAAGAGAGTAGAACATGACTAACCATTAATAAAGAGAAATTAAGAATTCACTATTTATGCTAGTTTATAAGAAAACATCGAGAACAAAAATAATTGAAGAGAGATTGCACTTAAGCACTTTCTGAATTATTCTTTTTCATTTTAATATTCAGATATGGAACATAATGAATATAATAAACTATAAAACATTAACACATAAGATATAAGATACTTATTTGTTTGACGTCCAACACATGATTCCTGTGAAAAGTCTTTTACATCAAGCCTTCATCTAGCCAGCCATGAAAAATTTGTCCAACCACACTTTTTATTCCAAAATATTAGTTCTACAGCAATGTCAAAGAATCCACACCCAATACTCTAAATGGGGGTGTATTTCTGCAAAAGATTTACAGCAAAATATCTCATAACAAAGTGAGATATGAACTGGGATGACTAATCATATCTTTCAAGAAAATAGGGCCAGAAGACCTCGTAGATGACAGATAAGGCAACCAAATGGTTTGTTGTCCCTATTCTTGAGAATGTGTTGGAGTTAGGCCCTATGATTTGGCCTCTTGTTGTCCTTGGTGTAATTATGTGTTGGCTTCTTTGTTTTGATTTTCCTACTGATACACTTTACCTGCATCTAATACTCTTTACCTATTAATCTCTTTTCATCCTCTTTTACCCTTATTTACTGTGGTAAAAATCAAAATTCACTTTTTACCAAGGATAAATTACCAAATTTCAAGCATTCCTTCCCACCATTTTGGCTGTCGTATTCTAGTTTTCTGAAGCTTTCCGAGGGTTTCATCTGTTTCTATATATCTGAAAGTGTAGGCTGAATTGGTAACAAATGCTTCAGTCCATCCTCGACATAGAATAAGTTCTCTACGCTGTCATAGAGAACTCGGCCTATAGGGAGTGCTTTTATTCCTGATACACTTGTTGATGGACTTGCTTGATTGCTTGCATATTGATTCAATTTATCCACATAGTTTTTATGCCTCATTAATCTGTCATTAATCACTAAAGGACTAGGTAGCCCTTTACTCTGCAAAATAGAAAACTTCTCCATAAAAGCATTAATCTATGCCTGCATGCCATGACATCTTCTTTCTAAATTCTGCATCAAAGTTTTCTTGGTTAATACCCTTTTGATTTCCAAAATTGTTTTGATTCTAATTGTGATGCCAAATTCTTCCAGATGTTCCTTATTCCTAGTATTCAAAAAATGTATGAGCCTGTTGGCTTCCTCGAGCATTTTTCCTAATAGTGCTTTTGTCCTTTGAATTTCTTCCTAGGTCGTCTTCACTAGATCAATTTGCTCAAAAATTACTTGGATGGATGGCCAAACATCATTTATGGATTGAGTGATGTTGGCCCAAAGGATTTTCTTGATTCCTGCGAGAGGTTTGTCAAAAGTGAGATCTTTTTTCTAATGTTTTCACTTTATTTTCTAATGTTTTAATCTCTCTTGTTTTTTCTACAACGTTTATCTTTGAGAGATCATAGCTTCGTTCCATCTTAGCAAACTGTTCTTTTACCTGTTTTAGCTCTGAAACTTGTAGTTTCATGTCCTCCATTGACTTTATTAGTTCCTCTGTGCTTAAATTAGCAGTACTGCCTTGTGTTGTTCCTA
Source organism: Pinus taeda (assembly GCA_000404065.3). Classification (NCBI taxonomy): domain Eukaryota; kingdom Viridiplantae; phylum Streptophyta; class Pinopsida; order Pinales; family Pinaceae; genus Pinus; species Pinus taeda. The sequence goes on from APFE030741560.1 coordinate 24,425, forward strand.
CTGTACATGTGATCACTTCTGCTATGGTTGCTGGGATGTTTGGTGCTAGTGTTGTCCCAAGTGTAGAAGGGACTACTGTTGAGACTATTGGTATCACATCAAGAGGCTAAGAGGTCGACTCTCCCTGCTTGTCCTTCAATTCTTTTTCTAATGCCTGCTCTGTCTCATTTAATCCTTCATTGATTTTTAAAAGTAAATCCATCAGCTCTTCTTCAAATTTTTGCATCAGGATCTCATCAGTCTGTGAATGCCTTGAAGGAGACAACTTTTACTCTTTCTTCAAGGCAACAATATCTTCATCTTTCTTTTTTATTAGTGCTTGCACACCCTTCACATCTTTGGGATCATGTCCCAATCCAATAATGATTTCTTCTAAGGACTTTATTCTGTTATCTTTAGCCTAGGAGGAGGCTTTCTCCAAGTTTAGTTGGGCAGTTGTATTATCCAAAGAAGTTTGTAGCTTATGGACCATCATTGCCTTACCAGTCAAGGTTGAATAAATCATTTCTTTAGTTTGTTTATGCAATTCGATCTGATCCATAGGATGAATATCCTTTGCCATGACCTCCAACTTTATTCTGAGATAATCTGCTACTGATTAAGGTTGTTGCACTTTAGGCTTGAAGTAGCTCATTATCATCTTGCCCTCTTTAATGTCATAAGCTGACATTAATCTTTATTGATTTGTGGGGGCCATTTTCAAATATTGATTGTAAATTTGAAGCTTCAATGGATCTTTCCTCGCTTTTATTTCTGTAAATGGTTTCTTGATATCAAGGCATCTTTCCCTGGTGGCCTGAAAGATGATACCTCTGAACTTTGCTACCTTTCTAACTCTTGTCTCTGTGAGCTAGTGGATGTCCCTCCCAATGGAAAATTTTGCTGGATAACTACCCTTTCTTCTCTCTGACTATCTGTAGTCTCTTCAACAAATTCCTGCTCTGGAAAGGGATTTAGCCTTTTCCTTTTTGTACTAGGTTGCTCTGAGGGTCCACTGGCAGGGGTAAAAGTTTCCCTGTATCTCCTTTTCTTCCTTTCCTCATTCATAGGAGTTTGTAAGTTTGGAGTTTTTTCTACATTGCCTTGAATTGCAGGAGTTGGCATTTGGACCTATTCTTTGGAAGTTTTAGGTTGCTAAGACATTGTAGACTGTTATGTAACTTGAATACTGGTTTCTAGTTCTTTGCCCTTGGATGACCCTGTAGCTGGTGTGATGGTTTCTTATGGAGGTTGCTGAGAAGTTCCAACAATAGATGCATAAATTCCTGATCTTTGTACCTGCCCAAACGAATCTAGGTTAAGTATTTTCTCAAGATTCCTCATAGCATTCTCAAAATTGACCTGTTCACTATCATTTTCTACTAGGGTCCCTTCCCTCCATTCATCCATATTTGCAAATTGTTCAATCTCTAGAATCTTATGGTGAATGTATGGTGACAATCTGTTCTTCATTCTTCTATCACATATAAATCTATTAGGGTCATATGGTTTCCACCCAAAACTCTTTTGTAACTTAAGATGATCTTCTAAAATTATTTCTGCTTCTCTCCATGCTTCCCTAGTGTTGCAGACAAAAAGGCCTAACTGATTCTTGAGTCTATGCTGAGCTTTTTTCTTGGCATTATAAAAATGAATCAAGTCTGAATTTATCATTTGCCTGAAATATTCCACTGCAAACAGTCTCATTGGAACATACTTTGGTAGTTTAAAAGGGCAGAGCTCACACCCATAAATCCTGATTTCTGTATGTTTCCTGTATAGGTACCAATCACCTATTCTGTATTGCTTGGAGAGTTGGAGGATCTTCTTTATATCACCATTGATCCTAGGAGGGGAAACTCCTATAAATAAAGTGGTTGCTGGATACACAAATAGATCAATGAACTCATTGTAGGTGTATGGGGTCTCAAGGGATTTATGGAAAATGGAACTCCAAAAGATAATAGACCTTGGATTTCCTTTTGTGACAAGTTTCTTGACATGGAAAGGGAAGTTTTCTGACTGATAATACAACATAAGATGATAGATGAAAGTGGTGTATTTGAAGACTCCTTCATTGTCCAGTCTCAGAAATTGGTCATGAATTTTATTAGCAATACAGGAGGCATATTCATATTTAATAGCAGGGAGCTGTCCAGGAGTAAATATTGACAATAACACTAAGGTTACATCATCAACATATTCACTAGTGTTAAATCCCATAACTAAAGATATCATATCCACTATAACTCTTTCTATATCTGTGAAAAAGATTTGTCCATATGGGGGTGGGCCTTTGGGCTGATGTTTTTCTAACATGAAGGTCTAACAGATGCGAATAAGTTTTGATTGTGATATTCCAGTGGATTTCTCAAGTAAATATCCCATAGAAAGGGGAGTGAGAGCTTGACCAGGGGAAATTTCCAACATTTCATTAATGGATGCAGCTGTTATGGAGAAGACGACTATTTGACTTGGGGACATAACATCTTTGCAGTTAGGATCATAATTGGCACAACATTGATGAATTATATCAGGGAAAACATGGACAGAGGGAAGAAAATACCTGGGAAGGTTGGATTCCCATAGTGCCAAGATGTCTAAGCCATTTAGGTAGTTGTCTCTGGCTTGGCAAAAAGCCTTAAGGTGATTCCGGTCAGTGGATAAGTCCTTTATTTGGAAGTCTTTATCTGCAAGAGGCAGATAGTCTTGGCCCTTATGAGGAGCATTGATTGGTGCGACATTCAAAACAGCGGGGGTTTCCATTTCTAGTTCTTTTGGATTTAGAAAGGAATTTGGGTTTTATGTGAAAAATGGGCAAAACAGCAGTTGTGGGGACTTATATGGCAAAACGCAGACTAAACTAAAACTGAATTTGGCCTTTCTTTGTGGAATCTATAGCATGAAATCAAAAATTGTAGGGCTTTGGTGAAAATTGGACAAATACCTGTATCGGGGAAGTGAATAGTGCAATGACAGGTTCTGGGTTATGTTGCTGCAATTTTTTGACCAGGTGGCAGTTGGAAAGCTGTAGGAGTTGACTTGAACGTTGCTTTGCATGGGAGCACAGTTTGCTGTATAAAACAATGAAAACGACATTTCATCGATTTTATTCACAAAGTCAAGGTTGGCGGGATTTTTTCGGTTATCGGGCGGGTGACATAAGCGGGAAAGAACGTTTTGTCATATGCACATAGTGGTAAGCAGTATGATATCACACCGATTTTGGGGAAGGGCGATATTCGACTGGGAGCTAGCAATTCCATGGATTGCCTAACGCGTGGCGGGGGTACGGTTTGAAAATCGCTTGGTGATCACGCATTAACGCGCGGTCACCAAGGGGGGCGCGATATCAACGATGACCATTGGATGATGGGGACGGGATCGAATGGTGGACATGCGAGTGATACGATGGTGCTTTAACTACGGTGGGCCCAATATAATTAGTAACTAATTAATCATATCGAGGTGATTGCGAATGGTTAGGGAGGTTATTAATTAACCAAGAGGGTTAATTAATCTCATTTAATGCAGTGGGAGATTTAGTTTCTTAATGAGTCAATAATTAACTCATTGATCATATTTTAACACTGATTATGGTTATATTTAACCAAGGGCGAGATATGTAACATTTCAAGGATTTCTATATAGTTAAATAATACGGGAATGGGCTAATTTTCAAGGGATTTATATAATGATATATTAATAGTTAATATGATAAATGAAATGGAAAGCGCTAAGTTTAAAAAAAATTGTATATATTTGAACTTAAGCATAAAGTGAAAAAGGGTTTTTATGTAACATTGTGAATTTTTCCTAAGTAAAATAAGATTTTACTTACGAAGGGACTTATGAGAGTGAATGAATGATTTATGGATGGTTTTAAGTACTTAGGCCTTTAAATTATTGGGCTGAGGGTCCGGTCCCTCCAGAAGTCAAAGAAATGCTCTGAGCCCCTCCAATTTAGCAAATGTCTTAGTCCTCAGGGAAATTAGTGAAAAATTAGGGAAAGTGAGAAGGGGAGTTAATTATGTTGACTTTGTTTTGCTTGTAATGTCTTCAATGTAATGTATGCCTTGGTCTTGCAATGAAAAATGAAAGATCAACACATTTTAGAGACATTATTCATCACATGTATCATTCTATAACATCATCTACCTACCCTACCTACTTTAACCTAGCATTTTTTCTTCTTTACTTGGGTGCAGTTAGACTAGCAAACGCTTATCAAATCTTCCTTTTCTTTTACATGGCAAGCCTACCTAAGTCTGCACTTATTACATCTAAGGGTTCATATTAAACTGTTGAGCTCTTTTTTATTTACTCTACCTATATATTTATCTGCCAAGATTACACTGTTTGGTCAAATATTTATTCTCTATTTCTACAACATGAAATTGAAAAATTAAATGAGCCAAGTTTAAACAGTTTGACTATCCATGAATTGTGGCATAGGTGACAAGCTGCACACAATTTGTTTATTACAGAAAATGAAAAAGTAGTGGCATTTAGACTTGCACACTTTCCTGGTCTATTTTTGTTTGGGGTTCATTTTTCTCATTTTTTCACCATCTTTATTCTTTTTACCCTTTGATTTTTCTTTTAGGGTATACCCTCTTTACATTTTTTAAATTTTTTGATTTTTTGAAAATATGGAAAACCTTTGCAACAAGAAAAGGTAGGAACATATTATAGAGCCCATCAAGTCAATCTTGACATATGACACCTACTGGTATAGGGGCCTAACACTGGCTCCACTTAGGGATGGTTTTCCCTAGTGGAAAGTCAAGAACAATAGATCAGATGGCCTTTGAATGACTTTGACTATATTCTGCAATCTTATCTTTCCTGCTAATTTATTATATGTATGACAATGATACTTCTGAAGCTTAGGGCCTTCTCTTTGGGCTTCAATTCCAAAAGCCAATGTCCAGTCAAAACTGTGACAATACAATGGATATAGTATGTATAGGTCAATCATCATGGTACACTTAATAGGTAGGATCAAAGTAATTTTTTATCATTCGACCATTGATTGGTCCTTCTTCTGATGCTATACCATCCAAGTTTTTTAAATAATATGTATTGTTTCCTTGTAGAGCCTAGATAATGTATGGACCTTTCCATAGGAAGTCAAACTTCCCATGTTTCCCCTTGTCCTCTCTTCTAGAACCTACCTATGGTTTTCGATCCATGGTTTTGGACGCGATGATTTTCGGTCCATGGTATTGGATGCTTCGGCATGTATAAATATGTATTGTAACATTGAAAGGAATATAATGAAAAATCAAGCTGGTAGTGTCGGTTTTGAGATCCAGTGGGAAATCTCTGTGTATATGTGTTTTATGTGTTATGCTCTCACATTTTTATTTTTCCTGTGATTTAGAATTCGTATGCAGGTAATTTTTTGTATGGGGTTAAAACCTACATTTGGTATCAGAGCTGTTTTAGCTTCAAGGGGACGCCTTTGTTGCTGAGGGGTTTCGCTCGGGCCTCTGGTAGAACCTGTTCAGTGGGAGATATGTGAGATCGATTCTGGTGGTGAAAGAAGATGGTGAGCAACGGAAAGATAGAGATTGAGAAGTTCAATGGTCAGATTTTTGAGTTGTGGAAACTCAAGATGGAGGATCTGTTGGTGGATAAAGATCAGTGGATCGCGGTAGATCCGGGTACCAAACCAACGGGAGTGACTGATGAAGAATGGAAGAAGTTGGATCGGAAGGCAAAGAACACAATACGATTGTGTGTCTCAGATTCAGTATTGTTGA
>APFE030741560.1:31875-56608 GCA_000404065.3 Pinus taeda
GGTTGCAGAGATTGTGTTCAAGTATGGGGTTAGTACAAGGAGCTATAAGGATAGACTGTGACAGCCAAAGTGCAATTTTCTTGGCAAAGAACCCTGCTTATCATTCAAAGACTAAGCACAATGATATTCAGTATCACTTTGTGAAGGATATGATAGAAGACAAAAAGGTGTTGTTGGTACAGGTGGACACGTTGAAGAATACTGCAGATGCATTGACAAAATTTGTGAGCTCTGAGAAGTTCTCTTGGTGTAGAGAAACAATGGGCGTTTCAGGGCTCAAAAAGTGACTAAGCTCTCCTGTGGCCCGCTGTGGAAAGAAAACAACAAGTGGGAGATTGTTTGGTTGTGTTATATTCTTTCCACGACTAACCTATATAGTGAACCGGGGGGTTAGAGGGGGGGCGGAGCACCCCCTTTGTTGCGTCGATTGCACAGCGGGGGGGTCATAGGGGGGGCGGCATCCCCCCCTATTTGGGGGGTTTGAGGGGGGTGGGTAGCCCCCCTCTACGGGATCTGGGGTAGCGCCCCAGGAAATTTTTTTTGGACCCTATATTAGGTTGGGCGAACCTACCTATGGTTTTCAGTCCATGGTTTTGGACGCGATGGTTTTCGGTCCATGTTATTGGATGCTTCGGCATGTATAAATATGTATTGTAACATTGAAAGGAATATAATGAAAAATCAAGCTGGTGGTCCTAGTTTTGGGGTCCAAGGGAAAATCTCTGTGCATATGTGTTTTATGTGTTATGCTCTCGCATTGTTTATTTTCTTTGTTTTAGAATTCGTATGCAGGTAATTTCTGTATAGGGCTAAAACCTACATAGTTCTTCTATCAAATATCTTCTTGAGCCTTTCCTACCGTATTTGAGATCTCTGATACACTTCCTCTCTGGTTTGCTGCAAATTTATGGTCTGATTAATCCTTCTTTGGATATCATTGGGTTCTACTTGAGATTCTTGAAGTAGTTTGATAACAGGAACTCCCAATGATGAAGGGAATACTGCCTCCATGCCATAGACGAATTCATAAGGACTAGTCCCAATGGATTTTTTAGTTGTCAATCTGTCTGCCCATAGTGCATTTATCAGTTTCTTATGCCAAGTCTTTTTATTTTCCTCCAACAATTTTTTAATAATATTAATAAGGCTTTTGTTAGAAGACTCAACTAGTCCATTTCCTTGTGGATAATAGGCTGTGGAATGGCCTAAGGTAATATGGTATTTATTACAAAAATTGATCATTTTACTTGATTTAAAATCAGTAGCATTGTCTGTTATGATTTTTGTGGGGAAACCAAATCTGGATAATATGTTGGTTTCTAGGAATCCTATGATTACTGCATCTCTGGACTGTCTAGAAGGTATGGCCTCTATCCATTTGGTAAAGTAATCAGTGGCAGTAAGGATCCATTTAAGCTGGCCAGAGGACGGAGGGTGGATTTCTCCAATGAAGTCAAGACCCCATTGTTGAAATGGTTTTTCAGTAGAGACTAGTTTCAGGGGTAAAGGTAATATTTTTCTCTTACGCTAAAAAATTTGGCATTTATGGCAAGAGGTAACAATTTGTTTCACATCAGCAAACAAGGTTGCCCAATAGAAACCAGCCCTTAAGATCTTATCTGCAGTTGATTTCCAGTAGAGGTGTCCACCACAGTCTCCTACATGAAAATCTTGAAGTGTCTTGTCAGCTTCATTCTTTAGTAAGCAACTCAATAAGATTCCTTCATGATTTTTCCAAAAAAGAGCACTATCTAAAATGCAAAACTTTAAAGCTTTCATCTTTAAAAATCTACTTTTTGTTCTGGACAACCCTGGAGGAGCCTGCAAGTTTTGTAACACATAGATTATATCAGCATACCAAAGGGAATCTGAGAAGGCATCTCCAATTTGTGGAGTCACCATCTCCTGTTCGTTGGCCAATTCATTTATGTCCAGGGCTTGGCAATTTGTTTCTATCATGAGTTTAGCCAATCCCTATCATTTTATCAATTTTGTAGGTTTTATTCAATATCATACTCTAACATGGTAGCAATCCATTTACCTCTTTTGCCCTCAATTCCATCCTGAGTTAGGATGTCCTTGACAACAGTTTTTGGCACATAAGCTACCACATGAGAATACAATATGTAAACTCTAAAGTCCTTAATTGCTTTAACAAAGTGCAAATGCCTGTTTTTCCATGATTTACCAAAAAAGGCTATAGGTTTCTCACATCCTTGGTCATCCTTTTGTAGTAAAACAACTGCTATAGTGTTCTCTAAGGCAAAAGAAAAAATTATGAAATCTCTATCAAATTGGGGACTTGTAAGGACTGGTGTTCTGGTCAAAGCCATTTTAATTTCTTCAAATTCTTGTTTGGCTTCTATCATCCATTTTATACTTGAATCCTTTTTTAACATATTATTGAGTAACCTAATTAATTCTGCTAAATTAGATATGAATCTTCTCAAAAAGTTTATCTTTCCTAAGAAAGCTTGAAGTTGTTTAATACTTCTAGGATGAGGTATCTAAAAAATTGCTTCTATTCTGGCAGGATCAATCCAAATGCCATCTTTTGAGATTATGTGATCTAAGAGCTTTCCTTCTTCAAGACCAAATAGGGACTTTTTAAGATTTAAAGAGATGCCATATTTTCTACACTTGAGGAATACTTGTCCGAGATGATCCAAATGTTGTTGATCTGATTTAGAGAAAATAGTTAGATCATCTAGATATATGACAAGAAAATCATGTATTTCTTTAGCAAATGCAATGTCCATTGCTCTTTGGAAAGTTGCTCCTGTGTTTTTAAGTCCAAAATGCATTTTAATATACATAAATGTTCCCCAAGGTGTGTTCAAAGAAGTTTTTTCTTGATCATCAGGGTGAACTAGAATCTGGTTATACCCTGAAAATCCATCCAAAAGTGAAATCCTATAGGCTCCCACTACCCTTTGCAAAATGTGATCCATCTTAGGTAAAGGGTAATTATCCTTTAAAGAAACTTTGTTTACATTTCTGAGATCTACACATAGTCTAATCTCACCAGTTTTCTTTCTAGTAGGTACTAAATTGGATACCCACTCTGAAAATCTTATAGGTGTAGTTATCCCTGCATCATACATACGTTTGATCTCTTTCTCAATCAATGGTAGTAATACAGGGTTGATTCTTTTGAGTTTCTGTTTGAATGGTTTCTGATCATCCTTCAAAGGTATGGTATGCTAAATTATTGAGGTATCATATGATTTCAAATCCTCATAACTCTAGGCAAAAACATCCTGGAATTCTCTCATGAGTTCAACATATTCTAACTTTTGGTCAGTAGGTAAGGATTTTGATAATTTTACCATTTTAGGATTTTCTTTTGTTCTTAAATTATACTCTTCGATGTCTGCTTTTAGTAGTTCCATCTTTGGTTTCTTAGGAATGTCATTGGAATCGAAGAGGTCCTCTAGAGGGGTTAATCCCTTAGGCAAGTGATTGTCTTTTAGATCAATGACTTTTGTTTCTTCTTCATTTATCTGATCAAGTTCCATATGTTTTAAGGCTTGAACTTCCTGTTTGGTGAAAGTTGTGGGATGAAGCATTTGAATTAAACTGTCTTCTACAATGTTAGCATCTACTTCATCTATCTGTTTAGTAGCATCAATATCTATGTGACTATGAGAAAATTCACTATCTAAAGTCAGAAAGTTGTTAATTTGCTCATCATTTTCGAAAACTTGCTAGTTCTTTACATTGTCAGGGATAGCTGACCTACGCCTAATTTCAGTAGTGCATTGGTGGTTAGGCTCAAAAGGTAATTTACAAGTACTGGCAAACATGGCTAGATTGTGAGCATGTAAGTTGTGCTTCCTAGATACTACAGCAAGCTGAGTTTCCAGGAAAGTATTAAGAATCTCTATAATTGTTCCCCTATAGTATCCTAATCTGGTATCTCTAGTAAGGTACTTTCCTTTAATCTGATTAATAATTAATTTTGAATCACCTATAACAGAAACTATAACAGAATCTGATTAAATTTCAGCCTGTAAGCATGGCCTTTAGCATAGTCATTTTCTAAGTTATGCACCCAAATTTCAGCCCCTGCTCCTAATTTATTCACTCAACCATCAAACTCTAAGTGCCAAACAATTTCATGGACATAATTAGTGTCAGGGGTAATGGGAATTTGTTTAGCTGGGGGTTTCAATTTTTCACTCTCATCAAGTTTATCTTTGTCATCTGATTTTTCATTTGTATCTGAGATTTCTCATATCTGAGCACTTGTTTTTCCTGTTTCAATTTCTTTTGGTTCTGCTGTTAAAACTTGCTCATTGTTGGAAGGATTGATTTCGGCATTGTATTGAATAAATGAATCCATATCTGAGTGTACTAAGTAGATAGGGAAATTTTGTGGTTTCTCCTGGCTACTTACTACATATTTCATCAATGTCTCTCGGTATAGCTTCTTAGGTTGGCCGAAAACAGAAATAGTAGCATAAGACATGTTCAACTGTAATGATCCTTGAAGTTTAGCACCCTAGGTCCTGGATAACAACATTCACCATTTTGGAGGAATATCTGCTACTACTATATCCATCAAGATTGTTTTAGCAGGGTACTGAACTAAAGAAACACACATGTCTTTTATTAACCCTAAACACCTCAATTGGCTTGAATCAAAAGAAAATAGATCTTTGTAAGGTCTAGTTTTGTCAAGATCTAATTTCTCCATTACGAATTTGGGCATTAAATTGTGAGATGCCCCGGAATCAAACATGGCATTATGGAGGATTTTGTCGTGAATATTTAAACTCACATAGAAGGGAGACACACTTCCTTCCAGGTGTTTTCCATTTACTTTAGGTCCAAATATTAGTTTTGGTTGATCATCAAAAACATTTACAGAGCTTCAGTTCCATTGATTTTAAGTGATATGTTGATTTGTTCTTGGTAGGCATCATGTTTAGCTAATTCGGACAATGCAACAACTATCTTTAGTTTGCCTACTTCGGCTTCCAGATTGAAAGGTTTTTCTGTTTGGGCTTTAGTGTTTCGAACAGTTGGATTCTCCCTATATTCTGGGTTTTTAGTGTTTTTGTCTTTTTCATGAGTATGGTTAGCATTTACATTTCCTTCTAAATTAACTTCTGGAGGTTCTTCCACAGTTGCCTTAGAGGTAAGGGGAATGGAAGAGTCTCTATTATTCTGTTGATTGTCAAATATATCTTCTATTATTGGATTAGAGAGGTTATTGTTAGGTCTGGACAAAATTTGTACATGTGGAGGTACTGCTTTACCTTTGGCTAGTTGTTTTGGAACTTTTTGTTTGTTGTTGTCAGGAACATCAATTCTTCTACTTCTCAAATTATATTGTTTGGGCACTTCGTAGATAGCTGTGTCATATCCTTCCCTGAAGTCAAACGATTCTCCTGACTGAGTTTGAAACTGTTTTAGAACTTAAGCCTCTTGATCGTCTTGAGTTAAAAACACTTCTCCTTCATTGTTAAGTCCCAATAGGTTTATCTGGGTACCTTCTGGTGGATCTTCAAAACTAGAAGCTTCTATGTAATTCTCTTGGAAATGGGGCCTAATATTCTGATCAAGGCCAATTTTCTCAGTGTTTTGATTTTGATTTTTTCAGAAATTGGGATTCCTCCCTGTATTGGCCTGCTGACCTTCCCAAGGTGATTTTCTTCCTATGGTTTCTACCCTATCCCCTTGTCTTTCCATTCCTCTGATTATAGCATCTAGTTTCTATTCCACAGGTGAAGATTCATCTTTCAGTGGTATTTTTCTTTCACTTCTAGCCTTGGCACGTTTTGATATCAAATTAGCTTCAACACTGACAGCGATACTTTTCATTTCTTCTAAAGTTCTGGGGGCTCTTTCCCTTAGCTTAAAATCCATGTCTAAATCAAATCCATCTGGGAACTTGATCAGGGCTAAATCAGGTGGTGGTTTGAGGTTTTGAGGAATTGCATTGTAAACAACATTAAACCTAGTGTAGTAATCTTGCACAGTTTCCTGAGTTCCTCTCTTAAGGTTTTCATATTCTAATAAGATATGTAGAGGATCTTTCTTTTTCTCCCAACGATCTACGAATTGTGTATAAAGGGCTTCTAGGTTATTTATGTTGTTTTCTCTTAGAGCCCTAAACCAAGTTCTGACTTCACCTGTTAAACTTTGGACAAATATATTCATTTTAACATCATCAGCATCAATCTCATATATTTCAAAATAGTCAATCATTTTTTTGGTATGTTGTTGAGCTGTGTAGGTACCTATACCATCAAATTGGGTGATTTTACTTTGATAGTCTTGGGGAATGGCACCCAAGTTAGTAGGTAAATTCAAGGGAGTATATCTGTTTGCCATGGTTGTAGGTATGGATGTAACAACAGATGGGGTAGGGGTAACAATGGGGATGTGAGTTGTGGATGGATGGGTAGAAGGAGGTGTTGTGGTGGAGTGACTTGGGGTTGAGATGTATGAGGGACTGATGAGGAACTTGCAGAAACAACAGTGATTGTAGAGGGATCAGGTGTTCTTTTAGAAGTGAGTTCAGATTGTATTGAATTTTGTAAATGTCTGTCAATTGAAACACTGACAACTTCAAATTGTAATTGTTCAATAAATGTTGGGTTTGGAACCAAGTGGGCTAATTCAGTCTCGGAGAAAGTTACAAACAAAGACGTCTCAAATTTCTCATCAAAGGGTTCGTCCTCAAGATAAATCCAAATAACAGGGTAGGATCTTGATCTGTAAATAGGTCGAGAACTAGCTGTACTTTCTTAACTTTCCTGTCTCCTAAGAATTCTGGGAATCAAATTAGGGTTCTCAAACACAAGTGGTGAATTTGGGTCAGGATTTGACCTAGTATAATGAGCCTTTTCTAAAGCCAAATTTCTTGGTTATGATTCTCTGAATTAAAATCAACAACAACTTCTATGTTTCTTTAAGATGTTTTAGATTTGGATTAAAAACCTTCCTAAAGATTTGTTTAACTGAGGAATTGGTTTATGTTCAGTTCATAAACTAGATCGGAGATAGACTGAAGCAGCATTCATCTGCTTATGATCTTGCAAAGCAAGAGCAGTTCGAAGGCTACCTGGCTAACTTTACGCTCCGTCTGTAGCTTATAAAGTAAACAATAATAACAACAAATTTTCGTCCCCAGCGGAGTCACCGCTATGTTATCACTAAGATTTTCCTAAAAGTTGTAAGAAGGGGAAAGGAGTCCGAGGTAACCACAAACCAATCTTTTAGATACAGAATCTAGCTAATCGATATCCAGAGAGGGCTCTTTATTTGAGTTTTAGCTTTGTTTTATAAGGTTTTAGGCTAGTTATTAGAGCTTGGGGTTTTGTCTGAATTTGTTGGTGAAGTTCAATAGCAAAGGGGTAGAACTAAATAGTTTAGTCCATTGGGCTAATGGAGTCAGGGAAAATGGCTCAACTGGATTTGGTTTCTCAATAAAGGATGGTTTCACAAGGCAAGATAGCTGAACAGGGAGCAAATAGAGACTTAAAAAGATGGGATGGACTTGAAGGGTTTAAGGGCGATTAAGAATCCTTCAACATGCTTTAAGAGAGTAGAACATGACTAACCATTAATAAAGAGCAATTAAGAATTCTTTACTAAATGATTAAAATGAATAAACTAGGAAACAGGAGCAATTAAGAATTCACTGTTTATGCTAGTTTAGAAGTAAACATTGAGAACAAAAACGATTGAAGATAGATTGCACTTAAGCACTTTCTAAATTATTCTTTTTCATTTTAATATTCAGATATGGAATATAATGAATATAATAAACCAGAAAACATTAACACATAAGATATAAGATACTTATTTGTTTGATTTCCAACACATGAATCCTGTGAAAAGTCTTTTACATCAATCCATCATCCAGCCAGCCATGAAAAATTTGTCCAACAACACTTTTTATTCCAAAATATTAGTTCTACAGCAATGTCAAAGAATCCACACCCAATACTCTGAATGGGGGTGTATTTATACAAAAACTTTACAACAAAATATCTCATAACAAAGTGAGATATGAACTGGGATGACTAATCATATATTTCAAGAAAATAGGGCCATAAGACCTTGTAGATGACAGATAAGGCAACAATGATTTGCTATCCCTATTCTTGAGAATGTGATGGAGTTAGGCCCTATGATTTGGCCTCTTGCTGTCCTTGGTGTAATTATGTGTTGGCTGCTCTGTTTTGATCTTCCTACTGATACACTTTACCTACATCTAATACTCTTTACCTATTGATCTCTTTTCATCCTCTTTTACCCTTATTGATTGTGGTAAAAATCAAATTCACTTTTTTATCAAGGATAAATTACAAAATTTCAAGCATTTCTTCCCACCATTTTGTCTATGGTATTCTGGTTTTCTAAAGCTTTCTGAGGGTTACATCTGTTTCTGTGTATTTGAAAAATGTAGGTTGAATTGGGAACAAATGCTTCAGTTCATCCTCGACATAGAATAAGTTCTCTAGGCTGTCATAGAGAACTCGGCCTGTAAGGAGTACTTTTATTCCTGATACACTTGTTGATGGACTTGCTTGATTGCTTGCATATTGATTCAATTTATCCACATAGTCTTTATGCCTCATTAATCTGTCATTAATCACTAAAGGACTGGGTAGCCCTTTACTCTGCAAAATAGCAAACTTCTCCATAAAAGCATTAATCTCTTCCTGCATGTCATGACATCTTCTTTCTAAATTCTACATCAAAGTTTTCTTGGTTAATACCCTTTTGATTTCCAAAATGGTTTCTATTCTATCTGTGATGTCAAATTCTTCCAGCTATTCCTTATTCCTAGTATTCAAAAAATGTATACCTGTTGGCTTCCTCAGGCATTTTTCCTAATAGTGCTTTTATCCTTTGAATTTCTTCATGGGTTGTCTTCACTAAATCAATCTGCTCAAAAATTACTTGGATGGATGGCCAAACATCATTTATGGATTGAGTGATGCTAGCCTAAAGGATTTTTTTAATTCCTGCCAGAGGCTTGTCAAAAGTGACATATTTTTCTAATTTTTTCACTTTATTCTCTAATGCTTTAATCTCTCTTGTTTTTTCTACAACGTTTATCTTTGAGAGATCATAGCTTCATTTCATCTTAGAAAACTTTTCTTTTACCTGTTTTAGCTCTGAAACTTGTAGTTTCATGTCATCCATTGACTTTATTAGTTCCTCTGTGTTTAAATTGGTAGTAGTGCCTTGTGTTGCTCCTGTTGTACTTGTGATCACTTCTGTGGTGGCTACTGGGATGTTTGGTGCTAGTATTGTCCCAAGTGTAGAAGGGACTGTTGTTAAGACTACTGGTATCACATCGGGAGGCTGAGAGGTCGACTCCCCTGCTTGTCCTTCAATGCTTTTTCTAATGCCTTCTCTGTCTCATTTAATCGTTCATTGAGTTTTAAAAGTAAATCCATCAGCTCTTCTTTAGATTTTTGCTTCAAGATCTCATTAGTCTGTGGATGCCTTGAAGGATGCAACTTTAACTGCTTCTTCAAGGCAACAATATCTTCATATTTATTTTTGATTAGTGCTTCCACACCCTTTACATCTTTGGGATCATGTCTCAATCCAATAATGAATTTTTCTAAGGACTTTATTCTGTTATCTTTAGCCTGGGAGGATTTTTTCTCCAAGTTTAGTTGGGCAGTTGTATTATCCAAAGAATTTTGTAGCCTATGGGCCATCATTTCCTTACCAGTCAAGGTTGAATAAATCATTTCTCCAGTTTGTTTATGTAATTCGATCTGATCCATAGGATGAATATCCTTTGGCATGACCTCCAAATTTGTTCTGAAATAATCTACCGTTGATTGAGGTTGTTGCACTTTACGCTTGAAGTAGTTCATTATCATCTTGCCCTTTTTACTGTCATAGGATGACATTAATCTTTTTTGATTTGTGGGGGCCATTTTCAAATATTGATTGTAAATTTGAAGCCTCAATGGATCATTCCTGGCTTTTATTTATGTAAAAGTTTTCTTGATATCTAAAGCATCTTTCCCTGGTGGCCTGAAAGATGATACCTCTGCACTTTACTGCCTTTCTAACTCTTGTCTCTGTGAGCTAGTGGATGTCCCTCCCAACGGAAAAGTTTGTTGGCTAACTACCCTTTCTTCTCTCTGACTATTTGTAGTCTCTTCAAAAAATTCCTACTCTCAAAGGGGATTTAGCCTTTGCCTTTTTGTACCAGGTTGCTCTGAGGGTCCATTGGCAGGGGTAATAGTTTCCCTGTCTCTCTTTTTATTCTTTCCTCATTCAGAGGATTTTGTAAGTTTGGAGTTTTTTCTACATTGCCCTAAATTGGAGTTAGAATTTGGACCTATTCTTTGGAAGTTTCAAGCTGCTGAGACATTGTAGACTCTTTTGTAACTTGAATACTGGTTTCTAGTTCTTTGCCCTTGGATGACCATGTAGCTGGTGTGTTGGTTTCCTGTGAAGGTTGCTGAGACGTTCCAGCAATAGATGCACCAATTGTTGATCTTTGTACCTACCCAAAAGAATCTAGGTCAAGTGTTTTCTCAAGATTCCTCATAGCATTCTCAAAATTGACCTGTTCACTATCATTTTCTACTAGGGTCCCTTCCCTCCATTCATCCATATTTTCAAATTGTTCAATCTCTCGAATCCTATGGTGGATGTATGGTGACAATATGTTCTTTATTCTTCTATCACATATAAAGATGTTAGGGTCATATGATTTCCACCCAAAACTCTTTTGTAACTTAAGATGATCTTCTAAAATTATTTCTACTTCTCTCCATGCTTCCCTAATGTTGCAGACAAAAGGGCCTAACTGATTCTTGATTCTAAGCTGAGCTTTTTTCTTGGAATTATAAAAGTGAATCAAGTCTAAATTTATCATTTGCCTAAGTATTCCAATGCAAACAGTCTCATTGGAACATAATTTGGTAGTTTAAAAGGGCAGAGCTTACACCCATAAATCCTTATTTCTATATGTTTCATGTATAGGTACCAGTCACCTATTTTGTATTGCTTGGAGAGTTGGAGGATATTCTTTATATCACCATTGATCCTAGGAGGGGAAACTCCTGTCAATAAAGTGGTTGCTGGATGCACAAATAGATCTATGAAGTCATTGTAGGTGTACGGGGTCTCAAGGGATTTATGGAAAATGGGACTCCAATAGATAACAGACCTTGGATTTCCTTTGGTGTCAAGTTTCTTGACATGGAAAGGGAACTTGTCTGACTGATAATACAACATAAGATGATAGATGAAAGTGGTATATTTGAAGACTCCTTCATTGTCGAGTCTCAGAAACTGGTCATGAATTTTATTGGCAATATAGGAGGCATAGTCATATTTGACAGCAGGGGGCTGTCAAGGAGTAAAGATTGACAATAACACTAGGGTTACATCATCAACATATTCACTAGTGTTAAATCACATAACTAAAGATATCATATCGACTATAAGTCTTCCCATATTTGTGAAAATGGTTTGTCCATAGGGGGGTGGGCCTTTGGGCTGATTTTTTTCTAACATGAAGGTCTGACAGATGCAAATAAGTTCTAATTGTGATAGTCCAGTGAATTTCTCAAGTAAATATCCCATAGAAAAGGGAGTGAGAGCTTGACCAAGGGAAAATTCCAACATTTCATTAATGGATGCAGTTGTTATGGGGAAGAGGACTATTTGACCCTATATTAGGTTGGGCGAACCTACCTATGGTTTTTGGTCCATGGTTTTGGATGCGATGGTTTTCGGTCCATGGTATTGGATGCTTCGGCATGTATAAATATGTATTGTAACATTGAAAGGAACATAATGAAAAATCAAGCTGGTAGTCCCGGTTTTCGGGATCCAATGGGAAATCTCTGTGTATATGTGTTTTATGTGTTATGCTCTCGCATTTTTATTTTTCCTGTTATTTAGAATTCATATGCAGGTGATTTCTGTTCGGGGTTAAAACCTACACTTTTCACATGTTCAACCA
Source organism: Pinus taeda (assembly GCA_000404065.3). Lineage (NCBI taxonomy): Eukaryota > Viridiplantae > Streptophyta > Pinopsida > Pinales > Pinaceae > Pinus > Pinus taeda. The sequence continues at coordinate 43,844 of APFE030741560.1, forward strand.
ATTTTCGTCTTTGACATGTTGATTTCTATGTCATGCTTGCGACCTCGTTCTGGTGATGTTGAAGGTTTGTATTTGAGTTGTGTTCATTATGTATGCATCTATCACACTCACACACTATGTTGCAAGCACTATCACACAAGTTTTTTCACGGTTTTCCAAAGTGTTTCACATGTCGCTTTCACCATTTGACAGTCCTGTAGTCAGTCACACTAAGCATATGTTGTCTTGTTGGTTCAAGATGTCTTCTCGTCAAGTCATGTTGAGTGTGTGTTCGCAAGGTCATGTATACACAAGTTCACCCACTCACACACTTAACCATTTTTCTAAATATTTGTTGAACCTCCACTAGTCGGACCTTCGCTAAGCTACACTGTGCAATATCAGACCTCAGTAACCAGGTATTGCTACCAAGAATTGCGCAGAGCTTGAGGCTGCCTCCCAGGCAGTCTGCACTATGCAATCCCAGAATACACCTGGCTCGATGTCACCCAGAATAGCACAAAAGTTTCTTAGCAAACCATATCAATCTGTGCCTCCTGCAAGAAAACCTATCAAGCTTCCCATTGGTCAATTAGAGAGTGAGGCTGAGGAGTGACCCCGAGATTCACTCCAAAAAATTGTGCAGAAGCTGCGAGTATTCTTGCCTCCAATGACTAAATAAATTTCATAGACATGAAGGACAACACTCGTTGCCTGTCATTGTACTATCCCCGAAATTTGTGCAATTCTGTTAGCTAATCCCCCTATCAGCCAGTCCCCCTATCAGCCAACCTGCTACTCCTCCTAAAAACTATGCAAATTTCATGGGTCATCCTCTAGCTTCCCGACACCCCGCTCAACCCAGAAACTACACAGAGATGTCCTGCAGGCTAGCCTCCCAATTCTATGCAGTTTTCACCAACAAGCTCCAGCATCCCGTTGCCAGCCTCCCCAGAGAATTTGCGCAGTTTTCACTGCCACTATCCCCCCTACTACCTGCACCGCCTCCCTAAAAAATTTGCACAAATCTACCCTTCATCCAAGCCAGATCCCACAAACATACATTGTTGATATGGAATGCCCATCTCAGCCTTCGTGTGACCTTTGCACAATTTCCTTGATAGTGCCCAGAGCCCGCATCCTCGCCTAAAATGTGCTTTGTGTAGTTTTAGAGCCTTGTCCACTCTCACGGTCACCTACACTTGAAAAATAAATATGATGCATCATGGTAGACTATGATATTTTTGGATTTGATGTTGTCTCATCATGAGTGATAGTAGATACAAGTACATGGATGAGACATGGCACGACGATGAACGGGATGGACAAGGAGCTCATGCTAGGAGACTTGTTCGCGAATAGATGAACACACAAAGTGTACCAAGTAACAAGCGAATGAGACACATGCGCATGCATGAACTATCAATCAAACACCAAGACCATCAAATACTCTGCACACCTTTCCATGTGGAGTTGAAGCTATGATACACCAAGAGCACACTCATCACTCAGTAGCACTGCAGCTCAACATGGACACCACCAACAACATGAACATACCAGCTCTGTCGTGTTGAGTCATGTCATGATTCATCTCGGCCACATCACTATTGTGGGCCATAGCGTTGTAATCAGACCCACATGTAAAGTTAAAGAGTTATGTAAGTCAAATAGTCATGAGGGTAGTTGAAAAATCACAAGGGTTAGTTTCACCCTTTGCAATATATACCCCTCATTTGTACATGCAAATAACTTTTCACCTTGGCTCCTCCCACATAACCTTGAGAGTCTGAAATATTTTCTTTTAGGAATGAGTAGTGGCTCCAACGCCCCACTATCAAGGTTAGTGATGTAATGGTGTACGGATGTGTCTTGGAACTTTCACTTAATTCAGATGCCTATTAACAGGCCAACACATTTTCATACACATATTGTATTTGTTTGTAATACTAATCTTTGGATGCTTGTAATGTATGTTGCTTTAACCTGTATTAAGATAGTTGAAATATTTCAGTTGTTTTAGTACATATGTTGTTGGAAATGTGTTGTATCATTTGTTAACATTTTCTCACCCATGTGGACTATTCCGTCAGACACTTGACAGATTCATTCTTGTAAACTTGCTATAACGACCGTCACACTCATGTGGACTATTCCGCCAGGTGTTGTACGTGCTATCTGTTCACTATGTGTTTGTGATTGTTGCTTTTGAGTGGACTACTTCGCCCAAAGTTGCACATTTCTTATTGTTTTGTGTGTATCTAACAAAGTTGAGACTATTCCCTTTCAACTTGAGACTCACTTACACCCTCTCTCTCTGTAGTGAAAGGACCTTGACATAAGAGACACTAAGTACTCACTAGCCATGCGAACCTCGTTGTTCGAAGACTAAGTAAATCACTCTCATGTGCTAACAAGAAATAGCTAAGCCATATCCTTAAGATAATGGCAATGGGGTCATCATATCGAATGGGAATCCTACACCAAACAATGTGAGGTCTAGTTGGGACTTCATACCAGGAAGATCCCTTGAATATTGGCAGGTCTAGCACCATCAACATTTCTGGCGCTAGACGGAGGGCTAGATCACAAGTTGATTCCTCACATCTTGTTTCGAATCTTCGCACATCTGTCATGGATATCGTTGTAGTCAACCCTCCGTGATGTCTGTCCAATGCACATTCCTTTGAAATCATGAAGGAGTTTTTTGATCACTTGTTGAAAATCATGTATGGTGGTCAAGGCAAAGTAGCATGGCCTGAGCACTTAAATGATTTCCTTGAATTCCTAGGGAATGAGGAAGAGTTTGATGAAGTAGAGGTTAGCGTGCTACTTTCATACACACTTCGTAAATCCCTGGGAAGATGATCCCGCAACCTGCCTCACAATTGTGTGCACTCATTTAAGCACTTCAGTGATCTAATCAAATCAGTTTTCCATCACTTTGATCCTGAAGCTATTGACAAGAAAAATGTTAAAACAATGGAAGCCCCCACATGAATCACCTATGGATTTTTGGTAGTTCTTCCATTTACTCATGTTTGAAGCTCTGAAAATTCAAATGCAATTTCAATATCTCATGGACACATTTGAATATTGCCTTACCAAATCACTCTGTCCAAGGTGAAGATGAAGTTCAAACCTCGTTGAGCATACTTCGGTGATGGAGCTGTGCAATCACAAGTGAACACAGTTGTTTTCACAAGTGACTATCTGTGTTCCCCTCATTAAACATCTCCACCCCCGCAGAGTGATGTGGGAGAACATGCACACACATCTATCCAACTGTCACATCCTCCCACCCTCGCTACTCCTAATGTCTGCGCAGATTTGGTTGGGAAGCTCATGGGTTGTCATACATACTTGTTACCTCAACCTCTGTCTCTGCGTTTTGTTGATCCTACAAATTGCACTGTCTTTTGTTCTTCCATTCTTGACTCCACACATGTTGTGAACAAGGATCGAGCTATTGACGGAGTTAAAGTTGTGTAGCCAACTTGCGCTATCATTCATGATGAGTGTGTGCGGTAATATGAGCATGAACCTACGGTAAAGGATGAACTCCTTCTATCCGTGCCTCCTCCATGTTTTCCTGACATCTCTGGTGATTCTGCTATAATTGATTTTCCTTGTATAAATCCATCCAAAGATGCATCTACTTCCGATCATTTGTAGAACACACCTGATGTCAGTCCATCATTTGATAGTTGAGAGGGCAAATATTTCATTAAGAATCCACTTGAAATTTCATCTACGTTTTTAGGAAATGAAGATGGTGAACATTCTTTCTTCTTATCTACCCCTCTGTATGATTCATCAAATCATGAGGATGCCAAAAAACATCCTGAAATTTTTTATCATGGTTGTTGTGATATCCGTACTTCTTCATTTGATCATGATGTTGATTCACTTGATGTTAATCTGTCTAAGCCACTGGTCTCCGATGCTTTGTCTATTGACGGAGTGGAAGCCCCGTAGGTTGTCAAGGAACATTAGCCTGGGTTGATGGTTATATCAAGCCCTCACTATCCTGAGGTTAGTTCCACTTCCCATCAGAAAATTTTTGAAACACTCAAGGCTCCTCATCACTCATTTGTGTGCACTGAAGATCAATCCAACACACAGATTTCACATCCTCCACTAGAATCACATGATCCCATCGCTTACACACTAGAGGAATCATTCACAACAAGCACACTTGCAAGGCGTAACTTGTCTCCTTTTCTCATGTTTTTTTGTCTGTCACAGGCAAGAGAGTGCATATGCTTATCATCTGTATGTCATGTGTCACAACACTAGGGTAAGTCCACAGAGTGTTTGTCTTGTGCTTTCACTCTTTTCTTTTCTATGGATGTGTTTAAACTCGGAGTGTGTTGGTATTCATTGTTATATCTTTCATGTTTGTTGGTTCACTTGGATGTGGTTCTCGTGAACCTTTCCTTCAGCAACATGGGCTAGCCAATGCGTCGAAGGCTGCATTATAAATATCACTTCACATGAGGCCCATGCTCTATTTAGCATAGTAGTAGGAGTAGTCTTTTCTTTTTTCTCTGCTTTGCATGTTTGTTTGCTTTCTTACTTGGTTTGGTGTCCTTTCGTGCTTGCTTCGCTTACTTTTTTGCTCTTTCTTTACTTCTACTTTTCTATTTTTTCTTTCTTGTACCCATAGGTTAGACTCTTGTGAAACCGTATTTGTCTCTCGAGACAATATGGGAAAATCTAAGAGGACTTGTAAAACTAGAAATATCTAGTTATCTTTTGTCCTCTCTCTTGATGAATAACTTTTTGTCTTTAGTCGATGATGCCTTGATGGAAAATACATTCTGTTCAGAGTGAGCCTTGGTGCAAACACAAAGCTTGCACTGTTAACTAGTACCACGGTTCTTTTGGGTTAACCCTTGTCAGCTTAGTCAAGTAGAGTAAGGTGAGGGGGAAAATTTTAACAATCAAGTAGAGTAAGGTGAGGGGGGGAACTTTAACAAGTATGTCAAAGGTATATATAACATACTTCTCTAAAGGAAAAACCTCTCCTACTCTCAATAAATCGAGATACCTCTTCTACCTCTGAAATAAATAATTGCCTATGCACAATTCTTTAAAAAATAAAAAATGAAAAATGAATAAGGTGAAAGAAGAGAAATGATTCCTGCGCAGAGAGGTGATACAAGTAACTTCATTGGGGTCCCGACCAGGCTCGTTGGCAGTGGAGGGATGCTTTTGCTCCTGCGTGACTCCATTAGGATATTGACTAGGCTCACTGGTAACGGAGTGATGTTTGTGTTCCTCCATTACTCCATTAGGATACTGTCCAAGCCTGTTGGTAGTGCAGTGACGCCAGAGATGAAACTTAAACTTTGACCATTATATTACTTGTGCATCAATACACCCCTCATCCCCAACCAAAACAACTACATTGATTTGTCTTGGAATGTGTGCTAACCGATCAAGAGAATGGTAGTCACTACATCTTTCACACAAGCTAGTGCAGAAGCCATCATGATCAAGGAATCGAACAATACTTCTAGAAAACTTAGACTCGCTTTTCATGAAACAAGGTCCATATACAGAGCTTGAGTTCTACCAGTGTGTCGTAGGGAAAATTTTAGGGGCTAATATTCGTAGGTGGTATAATTTGTCTTGCTTTTTGCTAAAACAATATTTTCCAAATTCCATTTTTTCTAAACATGATTCACCCAAAATTTATACTATAAAATTATTTTACCTTAAAAATCACCAAAAATATATAGACACTATATGTAAAATAATTAGAAATTTGAGTATTTCTACAAAGATATCACTAAAAATTTTAAAGTTTCCATATTAAGGACTAATAGTATTCACCAAGATCTCGAAACTTTCATATAAAATTCCATCCTTAAAAGTTTCCATGGTGTGTCACCAATGTTGTAGCAGTTACAACCACCCTCCAAAATTTTGGCTCACATTCAAATTTCGAAGCCTACCTAGGGTCTTGTGACTGATCATCCTTGGTCACTTGTTGGTAAGATAATGACTTCAAGCTCCCCTCCTTGATCTTAAGAGTTGTCAGTGTTCTCATCTTTATGCAGCATGTGTCATCTTTGGGCATAGGGGTTGTAGTTTGTCATGCAAAGGGAATGTTGTTGTGCGGGAAAGCATGTGCACATAAGTGGTTGTCATCACATAGACATGTTTCACTCTCACTTCATGTGCTCTTGTCACAAAGGTTGTTGCATCAAGAAAAGTATGTCTTATGCATTCTAGATGGTCTATGTTGTGTCATTAAGTGTCTATGTGCGATCACAATCAAGTCCTACTAATGTTTACATACGTTTCATTGATCTCACACTTAGCCATTTTCCCGAGAAACCTAGCCTCATCTAGCTTCCCAAAACTGTACGCTTTTCTTCTACAACTATCACGCTTCCTCCCTTGCCTTCTAAAACCCTGCAGCTTGTAGAGACCCCAGCCAACACTGCTCTCCAAAAATGCGTAGAGAAGTTAGGCAACCATCACTACTCTCCATAAATGTGTAGAGCAGTCAGGCAGCTAGCACTACTCTCCAGAAATGCACGGAGCAGTCCAACTGCAGTGCACTCAAAAATTACATAGAGGTGTCCTCCCAAGACCCCTATCTCGCAGCAGTGTCTTGTACCTCAAAACTGCACAGTGTTTTCCAAGCTGCCATGTCTGTCTTGCATGCAAAAACTGTGGAGACAGGTCTCCTAGGGCCTCATTCTGGTAGCAGTCATTATTTGTTGAAATTGCGCATATATACATCTTAGTGACACCAAGAAAAGGTGACATGTTGAGATCACTCCCAAGGAGTTGAGGAGAAGGACCAAGGAACCGAGTAATGGAAAATATCAGAACCACATGCAAACTCCATCATTAGGGGATTTTTGAGGTCTAAAATGGGCCTCCTAAGAAAAATGTACAACCAAAATAAATTTGATAAGAACCAATTGGATTCAAGATGATGATGTCAACCATGGGGGATGATTCACCACTTTTGGAGTAAAAAATTACAAATATTAAAAAATAATAAAATAATAAAACTACTTTTCCAACAAGTATTTTCAACTTATCTCCCTAAGTTTTACTCAAATTTTGAGCCGGAGTACTCGTTGGATGCAAAATTTAATTCCTCATCCAAGGATTACCCATGTTGCATACATTCGGTAGACCCTACTATACGAAAAATGAGAAATACATGAAAAAACGTGATGGCAATAATGTTTTTTCATGTATTTCTCATTTGTCATTTAGCAGGGTCCATTAAAAGTATGCAACATGGGTAATCCTTGGATAAGGAATTAAATTATTCATCCAACGAGTGTTTCCACTCTAAATTTGAGTAACCCCATAGGGAGATACGTTGAAAATACAAGTTGAAAAACTAGTTTTGTCTTTTTTCCCTCTAAAATTTGTTGATGTAATGTAATCTTATTATATTATTTCCACTATTAGTTTATAATTTCCTGAGGCCCATTTTAGACCTCAAAAATCCCCTAATGTGGTTGCATGATCATCGTGAGGGTAAGTATGGTAGGTAAAGAACACCTTTCGAAGTACACCTCTTAGTAGAGTTTGGAGCACTACTTGTCATTGTCATATCATCTTGTCCTCAGTAATATGCATGTGCGCAAACACAAAAAGTCATTTTATGTGTTTCTTCTACATTTCTTTCTTCCTTTTCACTTATTCGACCAACTGTTGTCTTCAACATTTTGATTGCTATGTCATGCTTGTGACCTCGTTTTGCTAATGTTGAAGGTTTGTGTTTGAGTTTTGTTTGCTATGTAAGCATCTATCACTATCACACATGATGTTGCAAGCATTGTCGTGTAAGTGTTTTCACGGTCATCTGAAGTGTCACACTTGTCACTTTCACCATTTGACAGTCCCCGAGTCAATCACATTGAGCATATGTTGTCTTGTTGATTCGAGATGCCTTGTCATCATGTCATATTGAGTATGTGTTCGCAAGGTCAGGTATATATGAGTTCACTCCTTCACACACTTAATCATTTTTTCTGAAGATCTGTTGACTGGACCACCCTCCATCATTTGAACCTCCGTTGAGCTGCACTGCACAGTCTCAGCCCTCAATAACCAAGAACTGCTGCCCAGAATTTCGCAAACTTTGAGCCTGCCTCCCAAGCAGTCTGCACTATGCAATCCTAGAATCGACCTAGCTGATTGCCACCCAGAACAATGAAGAATTTTCTCAGCAAGCCATCTCAATCTACTCCTTCTGCAAGCAAATATATCAAGCTTCCTGTTCGTCAACTGAAGAGTTTGACCAGGAAGTGACCTTGGGATTCACTCCTCCAAAAAATTGCGCAGAAGCTGCCAGCGTACCCACCTCCACTGACTGAATAAATTGCATAGACACAAAGGCAGGAACCCATTTCCTATCACTGCACTGTGCCCTAAATTTGCGTAGTTCTGTCAACCAGTCCCCCTATCATAGATTTCCTGTAGGCCAGCCTCCCAATTCTGTGTAGTTTTGGCCAACAAGCTCCTATAGCCTGCTACCAGCCTCCCTAGAGAATCTCCACAATTTTCACTACCAGTGTCCCCCCAACTGCCTACACTGCCTCCCTAAAAACTTTGCGCAGATCTACCCTTCAGCTGAGCTAGATCCCGCTGACAATCATTGTTGACCCATAATGCCCATCTCAGCCTCCCAGTGACCTTTGCGTAATTTTCCTTGACAGTGCCCAGAGCCCGTATCCCGACCTGTAATCTACTCTGCATAGTTTCAGAGCCTTTTCCTCTCTCCCTATCACCTGCACCCAAAAATGAAAGATGGTGCATCATGGTAGACTACTATATTTCTGGATTTGATGTCGTCTCGTCATGAGTGATTGCATGTCCTGTTGTGTTGTGTGTCTCTTACAGAGTTGGGACTATTCCCTTTCGACTTGAGACTCACTCTCACCCTCTCCCTCTATAGTGAAGGGACCTTGGCACAAGCGCACTAAGCACTCACCAAGCACATGAACCTCATTGTTCGAAGACTAAGTAAACCACTCTCATGTGCTGACAAGAAAGAGCTAAGGCATATCTTTAAGATAATGGAAACCATGCTATTGTACCGGATGGGACTCCTAGACCAAACGATGTGAGGTCTCGTTGGGACTATATATCGAGGAGATCCCTTGAATGTTGGTGGGTCTAGTACTGTCAACATACTCCTTACTGAATGGAAGGAAACATGACTAAGTATAGTCATACTTCAAATGTAATCATTCAAGCATTTTTTTTCCTGCATCTATGTATAGGTCAAACATCAGTAACAAAAATGCAATTATAATAAAACCAACCGAAATTTTTTTGAATGTAGTATGTACACTTATTGCTAGCATATTTGTAAAAATCAGTTTATTTACAAGCACTTTCTCTCGAAATTTTTCCTCCAACCAAATTTCTATACGATCATAAAAATATGGATGAACGTTTAATAGAGAATGAAAGAGGTTAAATGAAAGAGAGGTTGAACAACCATTAGTGTTATGTACATAAGAAAAACTATTTGCCATCTTCTATGAAATTGAAGCTTCCAAACAACTTTGAAATGAATCAGTGAAGTGTGGATGGAGGCTTAGTGCATATGTAAGAAGATCTTCAATTGGGTTAGATAGCTGGTCATATTGGATCAAAGCACTCACAAGTTTTGATTCATGACCATCAAATAAGCTAATAAGATAATACCATCAAATGAAATTGGAAGATCAAAAGCCCTAGGTGATCATAGTTTACCTCTTGTGATTCATTTTCACATTCTAGTAATGTATATTGTAAATATTGGTCATTTAATTATTCAATATGCCAACAAATAACATCTAAAAACTGAAAAATGCAAATAGAAAACAAATCTGAAATAAAACAAAATAGATGAAGGAAAAACAATGAAATGAACTCATAATTCACACTATTGTTACAATTAATGTTATAACACAATTGGGACTGATTTGGAACAATTTCCTTCTCACAAGACCTAGCTAAAATAGTACAATTAGAAAGGTCATCGTCATCAACTGGTGAAAGAGTGAAAAGGTCAAGACTATGAATAGGAATGAGAACTTGATCAACATAAGAATAAAAAATTGGGATGGATTATTGATGCTAAAATCACGACAATGATTAAATGTTTGAGAATGAGAATTTATTAAAACAATTTCTAAATTAGGGTTTTCTTTATTCTCAAATATGTTTTGACTTTGATCATGAGTATTTAATGAAGAGTAAGATAAGTCAACATCCTCAATGTCAAAGTAATCATCATAAATGACTTCAAGACATACACTACAATTATTTTCATTCCCATACAATGCATCAAAATAAGGAGTACTAAGCACATTTTCATCAATGTCAAAAGAATGATCAATAGTTGTCTCTCTACCTTGATAAAAACGAATTAGAAATTCATTTATATCAATCTCTCTATTTTCTGGAACAACACTAATGAAAAATGAAGATGAATTGCTATCAACAAAAATATCAAGATAAAGAGAGAAATGAGAGTTTGAAGAAATGAACCTGAAAATATCTTTGTTTGCGTATTCTTGTGTGTTTTATCCATTACAAATTTCATATTCTTGATCATTCATTTAGCTACTTATGCTTTCTTGAAGACTGTTTCTTGGCTGCCTTGCATTTTGTATTTGATCATCATGATAAAATTCATAATTTTTTGAGTTTGATTGCACATTATTGTAATCTTCAATTTCTTCTTGTGCTTGTTGATTTATTAACTGATTTTCTAAATTTATTTCATGTTGATTTTTAGATTTTGAGGCAGCTAGTTCTTCAAGTTTGTTACTTGTATCTTCTTGAAATTAATTATCAAAATTTTCCAAGATTTGTGATAGTAATTTATCATTATCATCATTAATGTTATAAGAGGTGTGCACTAAATGTAGGAATTTATCATACATGGCCGAGGCAACTTCATCATGACTAGTATGCACCTCTATATCAGAATTTTCAATCATGTTAATAGAAGTTGAAGAAGATTCATCAAAGCTTGAAATTATCTCATGTGGATTAGGAATGCAAGGAAGAGAACAAACACATTCAAAACATTCACTCAATTCAATATCTAAAGGCTTATCTTCAACTTTCAATCCTAAGGAATTTAATCAAAATCTAATGGTAAAATATATTAAAGATTCATTTTCAAAATTTTGTAAACCTTCAAGATCATTACATACATGTTCATAATCATAATCGTTAAATTCATAAAGGAAATTTGTGATAAATTGATCCCAACTATAAATAAAGGCAACTGGAAGATATTGACACCATTTTTTGGCTTTTCTCGAGAATTTATGAGTAAAAATCCTACATAAAATACCTTCATCAATATCATGAAAAATAATATTTGCAAATTTTTGAATAAATTGTAAGACAAGATCAATTGTAGGAGCATTATTCTTACCATTCAATTTTACCTTTGACAAGTGTCTTACTATTTTCGGTGGAGTATTTGCAGATGCACATTCAGAGTTACAACTTCAAAGGGGATGTTTGGGAGGAGGCATTGTGATTAAATAAAACTTTAAAATACAAAAACTCCAAAATACAAAAAGTTTTTTGACCCTCTTTGTAGTGCCAAAAATGTTTACGGTCAAAAATGACTTCATCAATGTAAGGGAGACCACCCGTCAAAGCCCCAACTAAGATCTTATTCATTTGATGTAGTGGTTCCAACTATTTCAATTGGGTCAAATCACCCTCTCTCTCTCTCTCTCTATTGGATTATAGCATGTCTATTACTTGTTAATAGAAAAATAGAAATCAAATCTTCCCTCTTGTAGAGCTCTTGCAAGAAAGTGATCCTTAAGCCAACTCTACGGCTCAGCCAAACTACAACTAAGGTTTTCCCCTACTTAAGGTGACTTTTAGAAATGAAGAATTAAATCTAAATGCATATTTACTCTAATATGAAAGTAAAACTAATCCTATCTCAAATTGGTAAAAAATATAGCCCCCTCTTAATTCAAGAGCAGATGGACTAACTTATAGAAAATTTCTACAAATCCAGCTCTGATACCATGTAGAAAATATGTATGTAGGTCAACCTGATAATGCAATATAAATCAAAGCAGAATACTATAACCTACTTCCACTATCAATTTGTGGAAGCTTAAAGATTGAGCTGAAAAATATAACCAGAAGAAGAAAAATCAATCCACAATACACATGAATATACTTTGGGGAAATCCTCAGCTAAAAACCCCACTATCTGTATTATCATATAAGGTGGAAATACATAGGAATTATACAAAGCCTTAGCTCTCACAGCTAGCCAATTCTCTGTACAATCCTCACAGATGCTCACAGGAAATCTTGGCTTCTCTCAAGCCTTCCTCTCTTCCCTCCAAGCTCCTATTTCCTTGTATTGTTCCTCTGGGATGATTCACCTTCAACCAAGTGGAACACTTTGATTTCACACACTGTCAGAACTACGCAATCCTCAAGGAATGATACCTTGACTGCATGCATGAGTTTTCTTTATAAGAAAACACATGCAACTGATAGTACAATGTCCTTGACTTTAATCTCAACTCGGTCTTTCTCAAAATAGACATGCATGAGTTTCTGATGAGGGAATCTTCAGTTAACTGGAGTACACTAGTTGAGTGCATGCATGCATCAACTGACTGTTAACTCTCTATTAGTTCCTCAGATAGTTTGGAACTAATTTAACTAGACTTAACTCAATAAACTGAGTTAACTAATTACAACTCAAATATAACTCAATCTTATCTCCTTAATTTAAGGGATAACTGTTGCATG
>APFE030741560.1:62333-87359 GCA_000404065.3 Pinus taeda
ACATATATATATATATTGAATGAGAGAATGTGAGAGCTAATTTGAGTTTTTTATTACTTGGCACATATAGAGAAAAAGTGAAGAAGATTCATGAAGGAGAAGAAGCAGAGATTGAGATGAAGGCATGCAAATTTCTAAACCAGGTAACTAGCACATAGTTTTTTCTATATATGAGGGGTTTTTAGTGTTCCTTCAATTTGTATCTTTATAGATAACAAGTTGGATCATGTGGAGGTAGGAGCCCCATATAGGTTGTAGCCTACATAAAACTTATGGGAGTTGAAGCTTCTTGGCATGTTGTAGCTTGCACAATTTTGAGGTAGAAACCTCCTATAGGTTGGAGCCTAAAAAAAGGTCATATCTAATAAGGGAGTAAGAGCTTGCCTTTGCATCACAACAATACCAAAATTGTTTTTTTCTCCTTTATGGGTTTCCACTTATATCCGGTGTCCATATGTGATGCTTTTGTGTGTTGATTTATGCTTCCATGAAATTTGTTATGTTATGGTTCACATATTACATATCGTTCATATATTAAAGCTGCATTTTATATTGTGTTAAATTTCCCATTGAATAGTTGAGATAAGAATTAAGAAAAAAAGAAAAAAAATTTCCATGAATGTACTAAATTGGTTACCCCCCAGTTTAGTTAAGTTTCCATTAGGTGGTATCAGAGTTGGTTCCTTCAGTGTAAGCCTAAAAGCTTCAAGGTAGACCTCATTAAGTCATGGACTATCAAATTGTTTTTGTGCTAAGTGCAACAAACTTTCATGAGTGGCAAGATAAGGTAAAGTATGAACTGATAACTTATGGACCTAGTGTAGGGAAGCTAGTAAGTGAAGGATACAATAAAGGCTTCCCCTTTGTGCAATAAAAATAGAGGAATGCTCAAGAAAAATGTGTAATGTATAACAATATTCATATTAAGGATATTGATATAGTAATAGATTTAAATTCTACAAAATAAATATGGGATAGATTGTAGCTCATGCATGAAGGAGAGACTAGTAGCTACATTGCAGAAAAAAGAAAAGAGAAAGAAAAAGAAGAAGAAACCTAGTCAGAAGGAAAGTATCCAACTAAATGAAACCTCTAGATGTGCGCATGTACCTAATTCTCATGAAGAAAATACAGATGAACATCAAGCTACGCTTGACTTAGCATTGGAAAAAATATATAGACTGAACATTGAAAACAAAGACCTGAAAAAACTTTTGTAGATATGTGATGAGAGAGAACATGAGTACAAGGAAAAAATTATTAAATTGAAAACACATCTTGAAGAGGAAAGGAAAATATAAGAGATGGTGAATAGTCAACTGAAACATAAATATGTACAGTGTGAAATATTAGAGGTTGAGATTGTCTCAGCTGGAAGTGAGCCAGATGACAAGAATACATTATATAGAAGGATAGAAGAGGAGATTATATCCATGAAGGCCTCAAAATAAAAAAGCAGTAGCTCAAAATCATCCCTGCAAAGACCTATAGAAGAATGTACAAGTAGCGTGATTAGCAAGGAAATAGATAAAAACAAGCATCAAGGCCAGAAGTAGAAGAATGAAACAAAGAAAGTCTACATTGCAAGGATGCTTTTGCAAGATTTCAGAGGAGGAAATATGTCTCATGCTTCCATTGCAATGAACCTCAACATATAGAAATTCATCGTAATAGAAACCAAATCAAGATTATTCAACAAAATATGTAGCAAACAAGAAGGCTCCCTCAAGCAAGCAAACAGAGAAAAAAACCATACATCAAGAACACAAATCACTTCCATGGTTATTGTTATTTGTGAAATGAATTTGGACATAGATTTTTTGAATGTAAATTGTATGCAAAGAAGAAAACATGAAGCCACGCACCATTTCAGCCTTACTTTGTTCAAATAGGTGTTATTTATGTAGCAACTTTGGACACAAAACCAATGACTGCAGGTTGCCATATACCCTAAATAACTCTAGACAGATGATGGAAGCTAATCAAAGCAGACCAAACTATGAATCAAAAATAAACGCGGGCAATAGAAGGAATCCCAATAGAGTGTGGAAGAGGAATAAAAAGGAACTACCCATTACTTCAATAACATAATAAATTCATCATGGTTTCAAAGGGAGTTTCTCTAAGAAGTAAAGCAAGCATCCAATTAGTGTTATAAGAGAAACAACATCCTAGGGGGAGAGCATCCCATAAAATGTCCTAGTATAGATAATAGATATGGTGAAACCAAAGTTAGATGTTGGTATTTAGGCTTTACTTGTGGATTAGAAAAACAATGAAAAGAGATCATTTTCTTATTTATAGAGCTAAAAGGGAACTGAAAGCAAGACACTATATTAATATTAAATAAATGAAACCAAATTCGAAAAATATTTCACTACTATTGAAAATTAAGGAAAGAAGATCTATGTTGTGGTTAGAATTACAATTGTTGCCGCTTCAACCTTGTTGGGTTTACATTGCAAAAAAAATTGAAATTTTCTACAACACTTTCCAAACTATTTATAAAAAAAAAAAAAAAAAAAAAAAAAAAAAAAAAAAATGGAAAACAAGGAGGAGAGGGGCAAGGATGGACACAGAAGTTCAAAGGCTAGTGCACGAGCTGGTTCAGAAGGAAATTGCCAAAGGATTATTACCTCAACACGCATGGAGACAGGGGCAATTTGGCATTCGATTCACTTTACATATTGGCTCTTGTTGGTTACAGGCTACCTGACTAATGGAGTAATTATCTCTATCTGATTTTATCTCCTGCTACCAGGCTTCAGAAGATTATATTCCTTTGCATCGGGATCCTATCAAACAAAGATCAACATATTGAGTTGGAATCTGCATCAAACATGCTCTCAAATATTGGTGAGCGTAGTTTTTAACAATGACTTTGTCTCTGTATTCGTTCAAAAGAAGGAAGACAAAAGTGTATCCAACACTAGAGATCGAGGATAGTTCCAACATTGAATTGACCAACATTTTGTGACAATAGAACCCTTTTACCAACGAAGCTACATGTAGAATCGCAAAGGAATGATCAACAGAAAGAGAACCATGTTATCATCACCGATATATCAAACATACGATGGGCTAAGGAGACTTTAGAGACCGAAATCAAGGATATTTGAAATCCAGTGAAGGGGAATCGTAAGTGTAACTATCACGTAGAAAAATGGACAATTCTGATAAGGACGCAGAGAGGCGGTGCTTGAATAAAGAATATTACAGTATAATTATGTCATTATAATGATGGTGGGCAGGTAAAGCAAGGATGAAAAAATTGACAGCCAGAATCACAGGTAATGCATGAGGGTCAGAGGTTTGCCATTGGTCCTAATCTTTATCAACTATAGAGAGGTTGTTAGAGGGTTGTTCGATAGACAAATTCAACAGAGGCAAAACGACTAGAGGAACAATGGGCACAGTGCATTACATGGAATTTACTTATGGTGCATTATTATATGTAGCTTGAATTTTACCTTCATCGACTTGCACGAAACTAGGATTGATTGTTATTCATTTCTCTTGGTCCAAGGTTCGTGACAATCTTCATCATATCATTTGGTAGAAATTGTCGGGAAAAATAATGTAAAATACAAGTCTTTGTATTGTTGATTACAATATTGGGTGGGAGCATTTCATCACCAATTTCTCAAGTCTGACCAACATATTTTTTATGTATTAAGCTTTCTTATGGGTTGAGGTTATGTTAATAGTTGGTTGCTTGAGCAGGGAATATACTCTAGCATTAAATCATTTGATTTTCTCGAGTCATTCAATCATTCCTAAAGTTTTTGAAGTGTGATAGGGACTTGTAATTTAGAAAAGAGCTCATAATAGAATATGAAGGTTCAAAACTAGGCTTAGCACAATGAATAATACATTGGAGATGAAACAACATATGCATTGTTTCAACAGTCTTCACGAGATTGTGATTATTCCCAAGTTTTGGCTTCTTTCCAATCATGCCATTGTATTGCACACCATTTTTGCTCAGCTAAATTTCAATAAACATGTATGATTTAGTTACGTCTAGCGCCATAGTAGTTTTGGAGTTTGTTTTTAGTACTAATATCAAAGAGAGAGTGTTCAGTGAAGACTTCCATATTAATCTTGTCTATCGGGAAAGCACGAGGTTATGAGCCTACGTATTACCAACTTGGTGTGGGAAATGGCTAGTGTATATTGTATTATACAATGGGAAATGTATTGTCAGTGTTTATATAATGAGAAGTTTATTTGTTAGGTCTCTATAATATTGTATATTCCCCTTCTTTTTATTGTTAGTGTAGCTCTCTATTGTTATTTTTGTGCCCATGTATCCCCATGTTGTTATTGTTGTGCCCCATAGAAACTCACTATTATTATTGTTGTGTCCTTATATTATTATTGTTATGTAGGCTCTAATTATATTGTGCCCCCATAAACTCCTATATATACCAAGGAGGTCTTATCATTTGAATCATCCAATAATTATTCATTTATATAATGTAAAGGAGGTTTCCCCCTCGAAGAGGCTAATTTTTAAGTCATTGATCTAATTTTTCTTCTATTTTGTGAGTTGGTTGCATAACATTATTGGACAAAGCATACACTAGGAGACAACAAACACAATGCAAGGGATCACATATATTTTGATACGCCTCAGTCCGACAGTTATTCTAATAATAACATCAAATACTTTTCCAGTAGGTTGTGGAGGACCGTCCATTGATTTTATTTAGCTCTACCATTTTTAAAATTTCAAATGCAATTGAAATATATGTTATAACACATTTGTCAAAAGTTTCATATATGTTATAATATATATATATATATATATATAATATAATAAATATATATAGAAATATAATATATATATAGTTATGATTTATATATATATATATATAATTATATATATATATATATATATAGAGAGAGAGAAGAGAGAGAGGAGGAGAGAGAGAGAGAGGTTATATTATTCATTTCTATTTGTGGTCATCGTGCATATTAATGTTGTGAGAGGAGATCATTAAACAATGAAAAATCATGAAGCAAAATGACATGGTAAGTCACAAATTACAATGAATATATATATCAAAGGTTGTGCTATTAATTGTAAAAACTATATTTATCCAACCTGTCGATCAATAGATATTTATATGGTGTTGGGGTTACTATGGTGTGATTATTACAAATGCATGCATATATGGCTTGTTGGCATTGACACTTTGATTTTTATATTAAAATTCACATTGATAATTATCATATCGTTACCCAGAAGGAGGAAATGGTTGTGGTCATGGAAAAAAATATGGTTAGTTGGTATTGACAGTGCTATAGGCGGCTACATATAAGCTTGTTCGAGTTGGTCATGTAGGATTAATGGTGATATGCATGTGATGGTCTTACAATGCTTTAGACTTGACCTATGTGTACACATAGACCTGTATCCTCCATGTTTGTAGATAACATGCATCTCCTGGCAGGAAAACATGTTCTTGATGCCCTATTTCCCTTTGTGCTTAGAAGAACCTGGTGCATTTGGTTGTGGTAAAATTGTTATCAATCAAGCTTTACAAATCTAAGACTCAACATTCAAGGAATTTGAAGTTTTCTAGGGCATTTCTTTAAGCTTCTTCTACTATTTCAATTATTTGGAAGTCGATTAAGGTCTTTCACAAGGTTGATAGGTGATCAATGATCGAAACCCCAGGTGAGTAACCATGTCGAACAAAATTATCATATTTGACTAAACCATGTATTAATTTTTCCATTTCTCGCCCTACACCCACGTTTACTGAAGGTAGTCTTACAGTGTCCTTGCATATTGAAAAAATACATCAGTATCAGTGCAACCATACATAACACATGGGCATAGGAGTACGCTGCTCCATACTTCATAATCTAGTGTATATGTAGGCTTAAGTTACCGCTTGAAGGAAGACTCACCAAAGGTAATTTACACATTGAGATTAATGTTCCATTATAAGTGTACTACAAATGTTGAATTACAAATGTTAATACTAGCATTATTATAGTATAATTATGGTGTCAACAAGAGGATATTATAGTAACGTTATATTGGAGTTGCATTGTTATATTGGACTTGCAGGTTTCATTAATACTTTACTTCTATGAATTAGGGTTTTGTACCCTATCTTCATCTTATTACATCATTGGATGATAGATTTATACGTAGCAACTTATTTTCTGTGACATTGTAATTTTTCCATCATTTGAGTGTTGACTGCACATGAATGCTTGAGTCCATGGATGGAGTCACCTATTGGGAATTGTAGATTTGTAATACATTCTTCAAACAGTTTTCTTATATGGCAGTGTTCATATTGGTATTGGAAAGCAACGTTTCCTAATCATATTAGACGGTTGGGCTCATGGTCTCGATGTTCAATGGTGTTTAGCAAGTCTCCTTGGTGACAAACTATGACCTTCCCAACAATGGTGGACTTTACATTCATAGAATTGGTCGCTCAGGTGATTATGTTCAAAAGGGTGTTGCAATAAAAAAATTTCAAAATGATGATATAAGGAGTTTAAGAGATATTGAGCAGTATTACAATACCTAGATAGATGAAATTCCCATGAATGTAACAGATTGATCAAATTGATTGAGTTGTTGCAGCATATTTTTTTAGTTCAATATGAGTCCTCATGCATGTGTTATACAATACATGTTAAAATATCCCTCTAGTTACAGTCGTTTTAGTGGATAGTAGAATGGTTCTTTGTATTCTGCATATAATATATTTGCTCATTTACCTTGTAGATTGTGTTATGATCTACTGACTAAAGTGCTTTAATATTCACACCACAATATTTTTTGTGACGGACAAGTGTTCACTTCATCTTCAGTCTATGGTTTAAATTAGGAAGATACAATCAAAGTGCCAGTGGAATCATCCAAAAGAAATTTACCTCTTCTCGTTGATGTCAAAGGGGGAGGTAAGCAGAAGTGTTTTGACATCAATTCCGAAGGGGGAGATTGATGGCATTATTGCCATTAATGGAAAAAGAGCATGATCTAGATCTCTTCAGCTACTAGAATTAACCAATACCTTTTACTTCTATGATGTTAATATAATTTCATTTGAAAGAGCATGAAAAGACACATGTGCATATCGTAAAGGAGAGGACACATAATAACAACCATCAAATCAAAGAACAAAAACACATTGATAACAGGGTTCAACCAGTGTAGATTACGTCTCTGGGCCCGACGTCAAGAGGTGGGAGGCCGCTTCAATAAATGTTGCAAGATGATGATGAGTACATAGTACATTTTCTGTCATTACTAGGATAAATTCCCTCAACCAGAGTGGCATGCCTCTCCACAAGACGTTCTCCCTATAGGAACTCTCATTCATATAAGCCCTCCTTCAGCATGACAATCTAATCAATTCTCACATGATGTGGCATACAACCATCCTTTCAACATATTAGTAACAAGGATATCATCAACAAAACATCATCTCAACAAATTAGAAGAAAGACATGACATCATTGCATCATTTACCCCCACTTTTGAGGATGGCCTGAGAATGCAAAGCTCAACTGATGAAATGGATTGCACTATTAAATTCGTGGTGCGAAATCACATCCAATGACTATAAACTTGGCCCCTTTATGCCATCGTAAAATTATGGACCCTCGGGAATCTCAAAGATACCTTCCTGGAGATGGCCATAAAATTTGTTCCTCCAATGAAAATTTTGAGCACACCACTACGCTCCTTGTGAAATTCTGTAAAAATGACTATAAATTTGGCATCAGTATGACCCTATGAAAAATCACCCTCCAGGGAATCTTTCAGATTCCTCCAATATTCTACATGAGAATATTTTGTGGAATATTCTCCTGGAACATTATGTGGAATATTCCCCTTGAACATTTTGTCTCAAAATGCATGCCCTTCCTAGGGGTGGTTCTGCTCCAACTTTGGGATCCTTCACTGCCCTCGACCCTCGTTCGGCACTCTTTTGTCTGGTGAATGACAAATGTTGGGTTGAAATATTTATGTTTCGACAGATGTTTCAAAGCTAGCCCCATTGGAGGATTAGCTGGTGGCCAATTTTGGTAAGGAGTGGTCAAGGGTTACAACCCGACTAACCCCCATATCTCCGTGATCATTGTGGCATGTTGATTAAATATGGCAGGTTGTTTTTTTATACATGGTGGTGTTTTTTAAAGGACCATCAATCGACGCTGGTTCAAATCCCACTAATCCAACATATATAGTGTGGTATGGTTGGCAGAGGTGGCGGCCTACCAACCAACCTTTTTTATTTTATATATTATAATATATATAATATATATATAATAATAAATAATATATATATAATATATAATATGACGTCGGAGAGGGTGGTAGCGGTGGTAGGGGTGGCAGCCCGCCACCCATTTTTTAATATTTTTTCTTTATTTTCATAAACAAACTATTCAAAAATATTTTCACCGATTTTTGGTGTTACCAAACAATTTAAGGAGTTGAAAAAATCACCCATTCCAGTGGTCGGAATCCATGTGCTCGAAAAATTCCAAATTGCTACCTCATTAGTGACTGCCACTTGGCCAAGTTTGACCAAAAATTTGACCGCGAATATCTTGAGCATATGAACTCATATTTGAGTGCCATTCACACCATTGGAATCAAGACGATGAACACTATAATCTAGTCCTAGTTTCAGTTCAATCTAATGACTTTTATTTTTGATATTTTCTTAGCCCTCTTTGACTTTGGAGTGTCTTTGGAACCACGTGAATCATTCCACCCAAATGAAGAGTGTTTGGTCCTCCAAAAGCATGAACATAATCTACAACTATTATCTTACATTTCCTTCACAACAAGTGTCCTGATAGGTCCCACTTCCTTCCCTTTCACCCTTGTCTTTTGGAGCCATAAGTGATGAACTGACACATGCATCCTCTGCCAACTTGTAGTATAATATTTTCAAACTATCTGTTCAATTACATGATCAATCATGACCCAAGCATCCCCATACTTGCTAAGAGTTTACAACACACATTCTTTGGTCAAGTTTACATCAGAATAGAAACCAATACCCCAATTATCAACAAATTCTAAAACATCATTGTTTCTTTAACAAGCAATGGAAAACACATCATCAATTTTACATTTATATCGCAAAACATGATTTACAAAATGCAGCCATGAAAAGCTACCATATCTAGTAAAACCATATCTCACTCATCAAAGTGAATGGGTCATGATCCTCGAGCTGATTTGCTTGTTGAACAACCTTTCCAACTGGTTCCTGCATGGACGTTGTGTCCTGGAGATGATGCTCCAGATGAAGCCTCCAACACATGGCTCTTTGATGCCCACCTTTGTTTCATTGATTGCAAAAATTATTTTTCCTCTTGACCTGCCTTACCTTCTTCCTTCCCTAATGTGCAGAAGGCCTTCCACTTCTCATGCTCTTTCTTGCTACCATTCTCTTCCAACACTCAGCAACCACATGGTTATGCAAACCACAAAAACTACATAGTTTTCTATGCCATGATTTATGTTCATTATTAAAATGCTTGTAATCAAAATGACCTTTATAATAATGAGAATTTGTATACCTCTCTTGACTGTCTCCGGTGCAACCCTGGCGCTGAGAGCTTGCCTTAGATCTTCCTCACCAATATGCACTGTCATGTGAGGATTGTGATGTGTTTTAATCATCCTCTTTCTCTAATGGCTTCCAAAATGCTTTGGAAGCTTCTAATACCTTTGATCACTCTCCTTCAGTGTACCCCAAACCTGCAAATCGAGGTCTTTATACAACCTCCAATGGCTGAGTTATCCCTTGGCCATTAACACCAAGTCCTTCTCCTTTATACCCCATCTTGGTAAGAAGTCTCATGTGAGTTCCTGAAATGGGTACCTCCATATTTCCAACAAAAACAACATTATTTGAAAATGAAACTGAAGAACCATCAACATTGTTTACCTCAATTGTCGATTCTAAAATAGGTGATGATGGCTTCACTAAGTCTTCGTTGCACTTCAATTTTCCAAGGCCTCTTATGTGGCTCGTAACTGAAGTTGCACTCTTTGCTTATCCTCTTTTTCTTCTCATAGAAGTCTCCTCAATTCATCATTCTCTACTTCAAGGTCTGATTGATCTCCTCATCTGAATTATGAGAAGACGATGAAGAAGGTGAATGTTCACTCGAGGGGGTAGATGGAGCTTCATCCTCTGCTCTTCCTTTCTCTCATTCCTCTCTTGCCATCTTCTCCTCATAATCTACATACATTATGTCCACCATGCATGCCATCCTAAGGACATCCTCGTAGAGATATCTATTTTTCTCAATTTCCCTTCTCTTGTTGTTTGTTTAATCTTTGGTTATCATTCACACTTGTAATTCACATCAGTGAGAAGATTGCTTTGATACAAAACTTTATATGGATCTCTTCAGCTACCAGAATTAACCAATATCTTTTACTTTTGTGATGTTAGCATAATTGCATATGAAATACTATGAAAAGCCACATGTTCATACCGTAAAGAAGAGGAAACATAATAACAGCCATCAAATCAAAGAACAAAAGCACATGATAACAAAGTTCACCCAATGTGGGTTACGTCATTGAGAAGGTGTCAAGAGTGGGGAGGTCACTTCATTGAAAGCTGCAAGATGATGATGAGTGCATAGTGTTAGTGTCAATCAGTTTTTCCTGTACCTAGTGATCAAATATTCTTTTACCAAGTTTTGTTAGGGGTCTCAAAGTCAAATTTTATCATGTCACTACGTTTTCAGAATAAAATTTGGTCACTCGTTAGTGTGTCTAGGATTATCTCTACTCTTTCAAGAATTTCACATGCCAGTCACTCTCATCACTCAGTTGAGTGTATCATCATTAAGAGAATATCATCATCATTTCATTCATCACGATCATGAGTTCACTCAGTCTAATGTCTTCATTAGCTCATCCAGTTTTCAAGGTCACCAACACTTTCATTTCATGCATAAAAATCAGGGAGAGGATGAGTTGTGATAAGCAATTCCTTTCAATAAATTTTGATTTCAGATGTAATTTCATAAGTACTCCATAGATGCAATTTCAAGGTTCCAAAAAAGAAGGTTCATTGTTCAAATAAGATACAAAAATTCCATGCTACAAATGTCCAAGGTTGTCAAGTTCAAAAAGAATGAAAATCATGTTTGAAAGAGACATGTAGGGCCCATTATCACTCATTGGAAGAATCATGCTATGTCTATAAAAGCCCAAAAAGACTCATACACATTTCTTTTGCATTCCTATCTCATCTTGTTATTGAGCTCATTCCTCCTTAGGTGAGAAAACACAGTTTTTTCAACTTAAAGTGGAAAAATTTGCTTGGCGCTGTGCATACAAACATTGCGCTATTTCTTTTGGAGGAGGCGTTGCGCATAGAAGCATTACTCTGTGTTTTGGCACTGCACACTGGTGAAATGCATTGTGCACGAGACAGAGTCTCCCCAAAATCATCAAAAATAACTCAAATCAAAACTTCAAGCCTGCATTCTAGTTTCTTCATCCTCTAAGACTCATAAAAGGTAAGTACACTCATTTTTATTCCCTCTCTTCCTTTGGCAAGAAAAACAAAATGATGGTGACTTTAGTCCTCTAGAGTTTTCTATGAGTTTCATGTTTTGAGCTTGCAAATGATCAGTTGGAGATTTTAAATCTAAAATCACTATCCCTATACCTTTGTTTGCATGCAACTCATCATCCCCATTCACCAATAAACCATTACCTTTCATTCCACTTCATCTCCCTACAAACCCTAGCCCTAATCTATCAAATTGGGAAGTTTCCCTAGCTAGGACTATGTTTAAATTTTCTAGCTTATCTCCCTAATTAATTTCACTCCATTTACTTCCTAAGGATTCCTAAAACCCTTGTCCATCTCCCAAAATTTCCCTACTAGTGCCATTTCCCATCCCTAACTCCCTCATTTCACCACTTCAATCACTTCTCACTGTTTTTTCATTTTCCCGTCATCCATGGTTTCAAAAATGGAAGGATATTCTTCAACATCAGAGAAAAGGAAACATCCTAAAGGGGGGGAATATTCTGAGGAATGAGCTCACAAATTGCAATGTGATCAATTCTTCACCCTTCATAAGACAATCTTTGAAGATGTCAATTTACTAGGGTTTTATCAAAGAGTGGGAGCAGTAGGTTTTCATGAGTAGGTCACTGATTTGATTGCCACCAATCTGAAAGGAGAAAAAGCCACCATTGTAGGGATTGATTTTACATTCTTAGTTGTTGCCATCTCTTATCACAGGGATATGAAATCATGGGGAGTATTGGTTCAAAGGCATGACCCTAGACCTTGAGCAATACAAACGCTTCTTGAAATCAACCTACAAAGAGGCTCATTCACACATCATTCCATTCAGATACTTGTTGGAAAAGTATGCACCACTAATGAAGGTTGTGATGAAGCTTTCCATTTGTGAGGGGAGGTTTTCCAAGTTGTATCAATATCACAATAGGCTCCTCATGCACTTCATCACTATGAAACCTCTTAACTTGTGTAGCTACTTGTGTAGCTACTTGTGTAGAAGTTTCATCAAAATGTCTAAAAAGATGCAAATGAAAAACAAAGAGTATTACTCTAACCTTTTCCATCACAGTTTGATAAAGGTTGTAGTCCCCCATCAGTTGGCAGAAAAGAACATAGCATGGGATACCTTTATTGAAACAACCTTTTAGAGGCATGAGATTACTTCACCAAGCCATCACCAAGACACATCAACACAACCTCTGGAGGTAGGGTCATCAAAAAAATTAGAGGAGGTTCCCAAGGCACCTAGACCTGAGGTGACTAAAACATACTAGAGAGGAAAAAGACTTGTGTTTACTTCTCAAGTTGAGAAAAGGGACAAGCCTTCTACAACAGCACAACAAGGATCACATGTGTAGGATGAGGAGCTAATTGAGCATGATTTTGACCTAGTTGACTTGGAGGCAGCAAATGAGCATTCAACCTTGAAACAAGATATCAAGGAGAAGGATTCCTAGATCATGGAGCTCCTAGACAATTTGGCAAGGGCCAGATTTATCATTTCTTTCCTTGAGCAAGAAAACAGTCAACTCAAGGTCAAACAGCTAATGATGGAAAAATAGAAATCTAGGGTGATGAGACAAGAGTTCAAAGGTAAAGTAGTGCTAGAGCATGATTAGCATGATGAAAAATAAATTAAGGTTGGAAGGAAGAGGCCTACGACTATGGGTCTCAAAAGGGCATTGCAGAAGGAAAGAGACCAAAACCTACTAGATGAGGATTTGGATATTGAAGACAGAATTGCTATGGAAATCAACAAAGATATGGAATATTGGCCATGAAAATTCAATGGCCATCTAGAGAAGCTTCTTGAAAAAGCTAACAGGGATAACCAGATGTTGAGGCACATGGCCCACCATTACCAAACCAGAAACAAGATTTGTAACATCAAGGTCAAACAAATGCAAAACAAGCTGAAGGAAACCCTAAAAGGAAAATATAAGAAGGATGATTTGGAGATGATTGCTGAAGAATACATGATAGAATATTACACCTCATTTGGCTCTTCTGGACAAATTTTGGCATTTTTTTAAGTATTTTTTATTTTTGGTGAAATTTGGTGCAAATTCAAGAAAATACACTAGTCTAAAAAACGCAACGCCTTAGCGTTGCACTTTTTCCTCAAGGCTCTAAATGAAAAATGGTTTGCATTTTTGGAAATATTATTGCCTCCTCTCAAAACCCATTTCCTCATATTTTTCAAACAATGCTTAAATTTTCAGAAAAATGAGGAAAAGGGGTCAAAATCAACATTTTGCCCCTCTTTTTGACAGGCACAGTGCTTCTGGAGACACCTTGGGAGAATGTGTTTTTGGAGGCCTTCCCATAGGTAATTTTCAAAAATTAAAGATATTATGGAAACTAGACAGACACGGCTAGTTTACCGTTCTTTCATATTTTAATTTTGTCTTCAAGAAGGCACCTAAAAGTGGCCTCAAACTTGGCGTTGTGCTTCTCCAATTTTCTAAGATTTTAATTAAAAATTTCACTATGTAATTTCTCAAATTTTCTAGTTTGACTTGGGTAAAGGTAAATTGATGATGTAACTTCAGTAGTTCGAAGTCTTGATAATTTACTCATAAGTAAATTAGCACTATAGGTTTTTTTATGTTTAATTAGGCCTCATAAATGAAGAAAAACTCAAGTCAAAGTCTAAGGGAAGAGTTTGTTTTTGACCTTCTCGCTCTCAATTGTTGGTTGAGATATTCTTGGAAACTGTTCCACCACTCATGGATTTGACTCCTAAATATGGGAAATATGTTTATATTCTTCTATATGTATCATTTTCTTTGTCAAAGAGAATGGTTGTACATTTGAGGAGAGAAATCTTGTAACTTGTGTTTCAACATTTTCAAGAAATCAAAGAACAGTTGCAGCTATTATCTAGGAATTCATGTGCAGTGAGTTTGTGGTATTGTTTCTTCTCTATTATAGTTTAATATGATATATATTCATCTCTTCTTTCTATTCATGAGTTTCTTCAGTGATTTTTCCTAAGTTTATAAGCAGAATTCTTTCATTAAAGCTCTGTTTTGATGGAATTATCACTATATGTTATTTGTTTTCTAGCTTAATGAATTCATGACATATATGCTCATTAAGTATTCTTGTTTCTTCTGAAAAACTACACTACATTGACAAACCCTAAGCTATCGCAAAACTACTGCTACCTTGCTCCTTTATATTTCTAATGTTGCTACCCTTTGATCTTTTGACCTAGTTGCATGGTTTTCATCCCTTGTTCAGCATCAAAACCCTAAATATTCAAACCTATCTAACCCTAACATACCTAGCCTAAAATCCTTTTATATTCCAGTCAAATAGTTGGTTGTGATATCATAGAGAGAGCCCTCTCTGGTCCGGTAGGGCTAGCTACCAAAACTGAAAGCTTGGTCTGTGGTTACCTTCGTCGATTCCTCTCAGCCTGGGACATTGTGGGGGATAACATTTTGGCATCATTGTCAGGGAAACAACTGATACATCATTCCTGGGATTCATTTTATAAGCTCATTCAAGACTGGTTCTATTGGTGATAGCTTCCAGTATCTAAAGAAAGGCTTATTTAATAAATCATATTAAGTTCAAAGTGTAAAATTTTGGCTCCTAAAAGACATACAAGGTCAAATCCTAACCCAAATCCACCTCCTATTGTCGATGACCCAGAAAAGCTTCTTAGAAAACTCAAGTCACCTATTCCTGAAAGTACAGCTTCAAAATTAGAACGAACTACTTCTTTGCCTGAAAATTTATTCACTGTTGAAATTATTTCTTTTGATATTCAGCTTGAGTTATGTCTTTTCAGATCAAAATCTGAGTCTTTCCTTTCTGAAGTGATACTTGATCCTCTTCAATTTGATTCTCACCTCCGTTCTTCTAAATCCCTTTTTTCTAAAGTTGATCATGAGTTGTGGTTAAACTTTGATAAACTCCAGAGTCTAGTTGACCAACTTCAAATCACCATTGAAAAAGCTTACAGACAATATCAGCTTGAAAACCTGGCTACTACTTCATCCTCTTTTGCACCTCCAAATACATCAATCACTTCATCTCTTTTAACATCACCTCCATTAGTGTCATCATCTTTATCTACACAACCCATTATAGTGCCTCTACTACATCTTCCAGCAGTAATGGCATGGTTTTCCCCTCTAATGTTACCTACTCAACTTGCTTCTCTACCTCAAAACTATGGCCAAAGACTCCCTCTGTTTGATGGAAGTTCAGAAATCACAACCCAGTAGCATGTTGATAAATTGGTGGATTTTATCGATCTTGAAGAGATTGATGAAGAAGCTGCTAAGATGGGAATCATAGCTCAGAGTTTTTCCAGAGATGTCAAGAAATGGTTTCGCAATATGACTGCTAATTCCATCAATAGCTCTCAGTAGTTGATAGAGTTGTTCTTAACGCGATGGAAAGAAAAAAAATCCATTACAGCTTTTGGCTGAGTATAATTCCATGAAAATAAACCCGAACGAGACAGTGCGGGAATTCACAACAAGGTTCAATATGGTGTATAATTCCATTCCTGATGATATGAAACCTCCCCGTGGTCTAGCATTTCTCCACTATACTGATGCCTTTGACCTAGACATGGCATATCAGCTTAGGGAGAGAGACCCTGTAACTCTAGAAGAAATGCAACGAAATGTAGTAAGTATGGAAGCTAATCTACTCATCAAGAAATCTAAAACAAAACTTGAGAAACCTGAGAAGAAAGTTTCCTTTAAAGAAGAGTCCTCTTCATCTTCAGATGTAAAACTTAACAACAAATTATGAACAGAATGTCTATAGCAAATCGACAAGCGGAGCCTTTAGTAAGAAATCCAAATTATCGAGGACAGTAGCAACAACAGTTCAGAAATAAGTAGAAAGAACAACGAAATTAGGATCCTCAAGGACAAATAAGAACTCCATTTTAGCAAAATTACACTAAAGGGAAAGAAGAAGATGAAGAGGAAATTGTTGAAGCAAATTATTTCTTTGAGGAAGATGAACTACTTACTTTTCTGACTGAGGAAGATCAGTTTTCTCAGGAGTCTTTTATACCAAGTGATCAACAGCTTGTACATGCAAATGATGACTTATGGGAAGTGCAAACCGAAGAATACCAAATAGGATATCATAATGCTCTCAATCATTTGTAGAAATAGTATAATTTAAGAAATAGAAATGTACCTGTCACATTGAATCTGAAAAGGAAGAATGCACAGAAAGATACACAAGGCAAAGAAACAACCCTTGCAGGTCAAAATAAAGAGAAGGAAATTGTCATATTAAGTCGGGATAAAACCAATGAAGCCTATACCAGAAATATGAGGAAGGATAAGGAGGTTCAAAGTGAAAGTCATAAGAAGAATTCTCAAGCTAAAGAGTAGATTAAAAAGAAGGACATCACTGCAAAAGAGGTAGACAAGCAATCTAACCTATTTAGTTTAGAGAATGAAATTTCTAAATTGAAAGCTACAATTCCTGTAACTAAATTAGTAAAGAATGATAAGTGCAAGTCTCAGATTGCTAAAATGTTGAAGGTAGACTAGATGTCAGATACAGTTAATGTTGCTGATGATGAGCTTGCAATTCTATTTGGTCCAGCTCTAAAGGGAAGCCCTGAAGATAGTGAATTTCCACCCTTATATCTTAGTCTAAAACTCCATGATTTTATCCTCCATAATGCCATGCTAGATTCTGGCACCTCATATAACTTTATGCCAATATTTATTATGGACAAAATAGGATTGAGTATCACCCAACCTTATCATGACATTTACTCATTTGATTCAGGAAGAGTGAAATGCCTTGGCCTTATCAAAGACTTAGTAATATTCATGGACCAAATTTCGGCCAAGAATGTGTTGATGGACATAGTGGTCACTGATATTCCTCCACGGTTTGGCATGTTGCTCTCACGGTCTTGGGGAGAAAAACTTAAGGGAACCTTGCAACTTGATTTTTCATATGCTACTATACCAATATTTGGGTAGCTTAGAAAACTATACTAGGAGAAAAAGATGAAATTCATGATTAGTAAATAAAAATCAAATAATCACCCCATCAACACTATGCATATCGATCTAGAGTCTTTCATTTTGTATAGTGATATGAATCCAGGAGATGATGATAGTTGACTTCTAGAAATTTCAGAAGTTTCGGATGTTATAAGTAGTGTATAAGAAGTTTTGATTACTAAAAAAAGGAAAAGAATGTAGAGTGTTTGTAGCTAGAAAATTTTATTGAAAAGATTGTTGAGTCAGTGTATAAAATAGAGATTATTGAGACAGTGAGTCATCCTCCAAAAACTCAAATAGTTCAGCCTTCCAAAGTTCTGTTTCTGGATGAAGAAGATGGTCTTTGGACCATGGAGTTTGATGGTGTGTTGAGAAAAGAACGAGTTGGGATTGGCATGTGGATTCATGGTCCATTACATAATTCATGTAAAATTCCATGCAATGTAAGAATGAGTTCTTATAAGTTGGCCTTTGATTGCCCAAACAATGAGGCAGAGTACGAAGCACTGATTGTTGGCCTCAAAATTCTGAAAAAGCTGGGAGCAAAGAAAATTTCAGTTTATGGCGACTCAAAATTGATAACTAAACAAGTGAAAGGGGAATACCAAGCCAAGCATCCAAGAATGCCAACTTATCGAAATGTTTTCCTTGACATTCTTAAAACTTTTTTATAATATACTTTGTCTTTAATTCCTAGAAATCAAAATATTATGGTTGATTCCCTTGCTACTACAACTAGTATGGCTAAGATTCCCATCCATTCCAATAAGAAGTATTCAACTCATGTTAAACACAACCCAGCTATCCCTGACAATTTGAGATATTGGCAGGTGTTTTGGGATGACAAACATATCAACAATTTTCTACATATGGAAGATGAATGCCTGAACTCCCATATTGATGATGCATCTAATGAGAATGATCCAAAAATTGAAGCAACCGAGATTGAAATATTGCAGCTGAAAGACAATAACATTCCAAGAGGTCTCATACCTTTGGAAGAGTTATTTGATTGTGATGATGTTGCTAAAAATCCCACCATGGTTCCCACAGAAAAAGGTGTTGAAGATTTAAACATTGGTACAATAGAAAATCCTAAGATGGTCAAATTGTCAGTGTCTTTATCTCGTGAGATGAAAAGTAAGTAATTTTCTTTGATGGTAGAATTTTATGATAAGAACATCATTCAACACACTATACTGGTTAAGCTTCATCAAAATCCATTTCTCCAGAAACCGAGGAGGATTAATCCTAAATTGTTGCCATCCATTGAGAAAGAGGTAAATAGACTCTACAAATCTGGTATTATAGTTCATATTCATTGCCATCCATTGAGAAAGAAAACTGGGGAGATTCATCTTCGTATTGATTTCATAAATTTAAACAAATTATCCTTGAAGGACAATTATCCCTTGCCAAAGATGGATCATATTCTCTAGAGGGTAGTTGGCTCTTCGAGGATGTCACTGCTTGATGGATATTTGGGCTACAATCAAATTCTGGTACGTAAGGATGATCAACTAAAAACAACCTTCACAACACCATGGGGTACATTCATGTATGCAAAGATGCCATTTGGATTAAAGAATGCAGGAGCAACATTTCAACAGGCTATGGAAATAACTTTCTCCAACAAAAAGGATGTATTTCTGGTTATTTATTTAGATGATCTCACAATTTTTTCTAAATCTGATCAAGACCATTTACATCATCTAAGAATTGTCTTTCAGAAAATCAGAAAATTTGGTATGTCACTAAATCCAAAAAAGAGCTTATTTTCCATGGAAGAAGGTAATCTACTGGGGCATATTATTTCCAAGGAGGGCATTCACATTGACCCTACAAGAGTTGAAGCCATTTAGAAATTAGATTTCCTAAGGAACAAAAAAGAAATTCTATCATTTAATGGGAAAAAAAAAAATTTGAGATTCATCCCCAAACTCGCTGAACATTTGAGAGAAATGACAAACATGCTAAAAAAGGATAGAGAGGTAAGATGGTATGTAAATGCTAAGAAGTCTTTCAATGTGATCAAATTTTCATTATCTATTGCTCCTACTTTAATCGATCCTGATTATACTTCATATTTCATCATATTTTCATTCGCCTCTAAGCATACCTTAGCAGTTGTCCTAATGCAAAGGAATGATCAAAAAAATGAATAGACTATAGCATTTTTCAGTTGGACAATAAGGGATGCAAAGCTGAAATACAATATTATTTAGAAGTAGGCTTTGGCTTTGGTCAAAGTGCTCATTCTGCATTCTCACATCATTGCTTATGTTCCAACAACAGTAGTAAAATAATTTCTTATGTAGACAGATCCAGAGGGTAGGTGGGGAAAATGGATTGCAACAATGTTAGAATATGATTTGGAGATAAAACCCGCAAAGCTCATCAAGGGACAAGGTTTTGCCAAGCTCATGGCTAAATCTATTTTTCATGCATTAGATATCAATATGATTGCTACTCTTTTTGAAGAAGAAGTAGAAGATTCGCAATTACAAGTGTCTGACATGTTCACTTCGTCTCCATGGTACTCTGACATAGTTTATGTATTGCAGCATTTAAATCCTCCATCGGAAATGCCCAAGGTAAAAGTAGACCTTAAAGTTGAAATCTTCAAAATATTGTATTCTTGATGGTGTTTTCTTTTGGAAGGATCTGGGTGGTGTGTTGTTGAACTGTCTAGTCGATAATGAAGCAAAGGATGTAATGAGAGATTTCCACAAAGGAGATTGTGGTGACCACCTTTTCTGGAAAACTACGGCAAACAAAATTTTAAGAGCTAGATTTTATTGGCCTACTCTTTTTTCTGATGTATATACAACAGTGATAAGTTGTCATGAATGTCATATTTTTCAGGGAAAAAGAAAACTTTTACCATTACCATTACAGCCTGTTTCAGTCACAGCTACTTTCCAGCAATGGGGTCTTGATTTTAACGGGGAAATCCATCCTTCATCGTCCAGACAACACAAACGGATCCTAACAGCCATGAATTATTTTACAAAATGGATTGAGGGAATCCAAACCAGGCAAGCTATTGATTTTTTTATCATTCAGTTTATTGAATCTAATATCTTGTCTACATTTGGCTTCCCATAGAAGATAATCACTGATAATGTTGTTGCTTTCAAGTATAGGAAGATGGTGGAGTTTTGTGAGAAGTATCATATTTTATTGGGGCATTCTACTGCTTATCACCCACAAGGGAATGGTTTAGCTGAATCCTTTAATAAATCTCTGATCAACGTCATTAAGAAATTTCTAGAGGTAAATAAATAGAACTGGCACAAAAAGCTCATTAATGCTTTATGGGAAAATAGAGTCAGTACTAAAAAATCCAAAGGTATGTCTCCTTTTCAGTTGGTGTATAGGGTTGATACTGTTTTTCCTTCATCCCTTGTTGTCCCGGTCAAGAAAATTTTGTAGTAATTGGACATCGAAACAAATTATATGCAGTGAACAATAAGTCAGATGATCCATTTGCAGCAAACTAGGGAAGAAGTTTTTCAAAATACTTATAAACTTCAGGAAAGAATTAAAAAAAGTTATGATCTCAGGACAAAGGAAGACAATTTCGACCTAGGTGATGTGGTTCTTCATTGGGATGCAAGAAATTAAGAAAAGGGAAAACATGGCAAGATTAAAAATTTATGGAAAGGATCGTACATAATCTCAGCTTTCAGAGGAATGAATGATTATCTATTGGAGGATATGAATGGGAAAGACTATTCAGGAGCAGCAATCAATGGTAGGCTTCTCAAGCACTACTATATTTGAAGAAATTTCTGCAAATTTTCATCACCATTGTATATACCAGTTTACTTTTCATGTCCAAGTGTGAAGTTGCTATCATAGGAGTTTGAAGCCCAAGGAAAAGGCCATAAGGCTTCTTTGAACAACTGTTGGTTTTATTTTTCTTTTAAGGGTCATGTAATGTTAGATAGTCTGTCAGTTTTTAGTTTGAGTTTAGTCTTTTGCATTTGACTCCATTGCGCAATGAATAAGGCTACCTACTCTACAGTGTTTTAACACCTCTAAGGAGTTGCCATCCCCAGCTGCAGCAAATGTTAGTGTCAGTTAGTTTTGTCTGTCACCAGTGATCAAACATGCTTTTACCAAGTTTTGTTAGGGGTCTCAAAGTCAAATTTTATCATGTCACTAGGTTTTTAGAATAAAATTTGGTCACTGGTTAGTGTGTCTAGGATTATCTCTACTCCCTTAAGAATTTCACGTGCCGGTCACTCTCATTTCTCAGCTGAGTGTATCATCATTAAGAGAATATCATCATCATGTCAGTCATCACCATCATGATTTCACTAAATCTAATGTCTCCATTAGTTTATTAGGTTTTCAAGGTCACCAACACTTTCATTTCATGCATAAAAATCCAGCATAGGATGAGTTGTGATAAGAAATTCTTTTCAATAAATTTTTATTTCATATGTAATTTCATAAGTACTTCATAGATGCAGTTTCAAGGTTCCAAAAAAGAAGGTTCACTATTCAAAGAAGATACAAAAAAGTCCAGGTTACAAATGTCCAAGGTTTCCAAGTTCAAAAAGAATGGAAATCATGTTTGAAAGAGACATGTAGGTCCCATTATCACTTAAAGGAGAATCATGCTATGTCTATAAAAGCCCAAAAAGACTCATACACATTTCATTTGCATTCCTATCTCATCTTGTTATCGAGCTCATTCCTCCTTAGGTGAGAATACACAGGTTTTTCAGCTTAAAGTGGAAAAATTTGCTTTGCGTTGTACATACAAACACTGTGTTGCATTTCTGGAGGAGGCGTTATGCGTAGAAGCAATGCAGTGCATTTTTGCACTGTGTTTTGGCACTGTGCACTGGTGAACTACGTTGGGCATGGGACAGAGTCTCCCAAAAATCATCAAAAATCACTCAAATCAAAACGTCAAGCTTGCATTCTAGTTTCTTCATCCTCTAAGCCTCATAAAAAGTTAGTACACTCATTTTCATTCCCTCTCTTCCTTTGGCAAGACAATCAAAATGATGGTGAGTTTAGTCCTCTAAGGTTTTCTATGAGTTTCATGTTTTGAGCTTTCAAATTATTAGATGGAGATTTGAAACCTAAAGTCACTATCCCTATACCTCTGTTTGCATGCAACTCATCATTCCCATTCACCAATAAACCATATCCTTTCATTCCACTTCATCTCCCTACAAACCCTAGCCCTAATCTATCAAATTGGGCAATTTCCCTAGCTAGGATTGTTTAAATTTTCTATCTTATCTCCCTCATTCATTTCCATCCATTTAACTTCCTAAGGATTCCTAAAACCCCTGTCCATCTCCAAAAATTTCCCTACTACCATTTCCCTTCTCTAACCCCCTCATTTCACCACTTCAATCACTTCTAACTATTTTTTCATTTTCCAGTCATCTATGGTTTCAAAAATGGAATGAGATTCTTCACCATCAGAGAAAAGAAAACATCATAAAGGGGGGAATATTCTTAGGTATGAGCCCCACAAGTTTCAATGAGATCAATTCTTCACCATTCATAAGACAACGCTCTGAAGATGTAAACTACCTAGGGTTTTGTCAAAGAGTGGGAGAAGTAGGTTTTCATGAGTAGATCACTGATTTGATTGCCACCAATATGAAAGGAGAAAAAGGCACCATTGTAGGGATTGATTTTACATTTTCAGTTGTTTTCATCTCTCTTTCCACAGGGATATCAAATCATGGGGAGTATTGGTTCAAAGGCATGACCCTAGATCTTGAGCAACACAAACCCTTCTTGAAATCACCCTACAAAGAGGCTCATTCACACATCATTCCATTCAGATACTTGTTGGAAAAGTATGCACCACTGATGAAGGTTGTGATGAAGTTTTCCACTTGTGAGGGGAGGTTTTCCAGGTTGTATCAATATCACATTAGGCTCCTCATGCACTTCGCAGCTGTGAAACCTCTTAACCTATGTAACTACTTGTGTAGAAGTGTCATCAAAATGTCTTAAAAGGTGCAAATGAAAAAGAAAGAGAATTACCCTAGCCTTTTCCATCACAGTTTGATAAAGGTTGTAGTCCTCCATTAGTTGGCAGAAAAGAACATAGCATGGGATACCTTTGTTGAAACAACCTTGTAGAGGGATGGGATTACTTCACCAAGACATCATCAAGACACATTAGCACAACCTATGGAGTTAGTTTCATCAAACAAATCAGAGGAGGTTCCCAAGGCACCTAGACCTGAGGTGACTAAAACATACCAGAGAGCAAAAAGACTTATAATTACTTCTCAAGTTGAGAAAATGGCCAATCCTTCCACATCGGCACAAGAGCGATCACATTTGTAGGATGAGGAGCTAATTGACCATGATTTTGACCTAGTTAACTTGGAGGTAGTAAATGAACTTTCAACCTTGCAACAAGCTATGGGTCATTTTCAAAAATTAAAGATTTTTTGGAAACTAGACAGACAAGGCTAGTTTACCATTCTTTTAGATGTCAATTTTGACTTCAGGAATTCACCTAAAAGTGGTCTCAAACTTGGTATTGCGCTTCTAAAATTTTATGGGATTTTAATTAAAAATTTCACCGTGTAATTTCTCAAATTTTCTAGCTTGACTTGGGTAAAGGTAAATTGATGATGTAACTTTAGTAGTTCGAAGTCTTAATGATGTAATCATAAATAAATTAGCATGATAGGTTGTTTTTGTGTTTAATTAGGCCTCATAAATGAAGAAAAACTCAAATCAAAGTCTAAGAGAAGAGTTTTTTTTTTACCTTCTCACTCTCACTTGTTGGTTGAGATATTCTTGGAAGTTGTTCCACCACTCATGGATTTGACTCCTAAAGGTGGGGAAGTTGTTTATATTATCCTATATGTATCATTTTCTTAGTCAGAGAGAAGGGTTGTAAATTTGAGGAGAGAACTCCTGTAACTTGTGTTTCAACATTTTCAGGAAATCAAAGAACAATTGCAACTATTGTCTAGAAATTCATGTGTAGTGAGTTTGTGGTATTGTTTCTTCTCTGTTATAGTTTCATATGATGGATATTCATCTCTTATTTCTATTCATGAGTTTCTTCAGTGATATTTCCTAAGTTTATAAGCAAAATTATTTCCTTAAAGCTCTGTTTTGATGGAATTATCACTATATGTTATTTTCTTTCTAGCTTAATGAATTCATGACATATATGCTCATTAAGTCTTCTTACTTCTTTCGAAACACTACACTACATTGACAAACCCTAAGCTATCACAAAACTAGTACTCCCTTGCTCCTTTATATTTCTTCTACTGCCACCCTTTGATCTTTTGACCTAGTTGCTATTGGGTTGTGTTATATTCTTTCAACATAGTTAATAGGGGGTTTGAGGGGTACTCGTAACCCCACTTTATGGGGTCCAGGGCAGCGCCCCGGAAAATTTTGGTTTTGGACCCTATGTTAGGTTGGGCGGACCCACCTAT